>BQNB010055639.1:0-39025 GCA_026074375.1 Tanacetum coccineum
AGGATAAGGACCCCATTGATTATACATAGGTGGTTGGAACTGTTGTTCTTGTTGTGTTCCATAGTTCCAACCGACTTGATGATGGTTGCTTTTAGGATATAGGACATTAGGTCTCCCATGGGTCGTTTTATGAGGCGTTTGGATCCTACTTTTTCTATGGCCTTGACCAAGTTTTAATATTGGTGGTTGTTTGTTACTCTTACGTAGGCTTAGAGTAGGCTTTCTAGTTATTAATATTGAGTCATTTTTCTTTAAAATGTTATTTCCTAGGATTTTAGCTTTTTCTGCATTTTCTGTTTTTGCTGCAGGGAGTCGGTTCTGTTCTTTAGAACAAGCCGGTTATATTGCAGAGGGAACCGGCGTAGCCGGTTCTACAAAGAGCATTTTATCATTTTAAGAATCCAAAATTTTGATTTTATTGTTGCTAGTAGAAGCTATATCCTCTGTGTATCCTAATCCATATTTATCTTTTGATGGTTTTTGCATTTCAACCATTTTCCGCAAAGATGAAGTACTATTTTCGAAACTAGCTAGTTTTAGTTTTAGTAAGCTAATTTCAATTACAACTTTGTCACAAGACTCACATTCATGACTTATTTCCTTGTTTCTTTCTAGTTGTTCTATTTTAGACTTAAGTTTACAAACATCTCTTTTTAATGATTCATTTTTAGCTTTTAGGTGTTTTGTTGGGATTAAAAGTCTTCTTGATGTTGTTTAGAGTTACTGCTGCTCTTATTGATGTTAATGCTGCTCAGTCAAAGTTAGTGCTATTAGAGAATTTCAATGAAAATTATTCTAAGTGTTTAAGACTGCTGGTGAAGTTACAACTGTCAGTATAAAGTTACTACTGCTAGAGGAAGTTACTACTGGTTGAAGTTAAGACTGCTTGAAGAGTTACTACTGCTAGTGTAAAGTTACTACTGCTAGTGCATATTAGTGCTGCTCAGAGACTTAGAAGAAAAAGTGCTAAGTAGTTACTACTGCTAGTATAAAAGTTACTACTGTTAGTACAAAGTTAATACTGCTGAGGAGTTAATGCTACTAGTCTAGTGAAGAAATTTAGTCTACTTGACTGAGTTAGCTAGTATTGCTTTAGAAATTTGTATGAGATATTTTGGTAAAAGATATGTATACCTTATTTGTTTAGAAGATTATGATTACTTAGGAAAGTATTGTAAGCCGTTTAGGACTCCTTGGTGTATAAAAGGAGGTCCTAGGGCATAGAGACTGAGACATACCAATATACCAATAAACATATCACAATATCACATACGAGTCATTCATAGTATTATCATAGCTTCAAAGGGTGAGGTGTGGCGCCCCTGGGGAATGTGCGGCTATAGAAGGGGAGTATAGGGTCTGTAATATGGTGGAGGTAGATGCCGATAGGATTAAGAGAGACTAGACGAGTTGGTGTAAGTGTGGAGAGGAGCTATATAGTGTTGTTGAAGATAGAGGCACATATTTTCTTGAGTATTGTACGATACACACTCGTTTAATCTGATTATACAATTCTTAATGATGGTAGATTAAGTAGTAATTCTGATTCTATATCTTGAGACAGTAATTTAAAGATTAGATTTCCGCATAATCTTAATACACACATCAAACACGTTTCTACCTATAAGATTTGTTTAGATTATAATATAACTAAACCTTATACAACTTAAGAATTCAATATAATAAAGTGGATTCAACAATGTGTATCAAAGCTTGTTTGAAAGTCTGTGATCTAGAAGAATAGTTTGTGTACCACATGATCTTGCTAATAAGATATAGATCAAGAATTTTGTCACACATGAGTGGCTGCATCCAAAGTTTTTCCAATGCACAAACCGGTGATTTGATATATGGAGGATAAGGATTGAAATAATAGATCCAGATGATAGACTATGCACTCTAGGAAGTCATAGAGAATGGTGCAACCTTGCCAAAACATAAGTTGTGGAAGGTGTTACAACAGTGATGCCTATTACATCTGTTGAAGATAAGGCTCAGAGAAGATTAGAAGTGAAGGATAGAAGTACTTTAATGATGGGCATTCCCAATAAACATTAGTTAAAGTTTAACTCTATAAAGGATGCTAAGTTGTTGCTAGAAGCTGTTAAAAAGAGATTTGGTGGGAATGCAGCTACTAAGAAGACTCAAAGAAATCTCTTAAAATAGCAATATGAAAACTTTACTGCTCCAAGCTCAGAGATGCTTGATCAAACCTTTGATAGGCTTCAAAAGCTTGTGAGTTAGTTAGAGCTTTTGGATGAAAAGCTTTCACAAGAAGATGTTAATCAAAAGTTATTAAGAAGCTTGTCACCTGAGTGGAACACACATACTGTTCTGTGGAGGAATAAAGCTGATTTAGATACAATGAGCATGGATGATCTCTACAACAACCTCGAGGTGTATGAACCAGAAGTTAAAGGGATGTCTAGCTCAAGTTCAAGCACATAGAACATGGCTTTTGTGTCATCTTCAAATAACAACACTAACAACATTAATGAAGTAGTTAATACTGCTCATGGAGTTTCTACTGCTAGCACTCAAGTTAATGTTGCTAACTTTACAAATATTGATAACTTGAGTGATGTTGTTATTTGTTCATTCTTTGCTAGTCAACTAAATAGTCCTCAACTTGCACAGAGAATTCGCAACAAATCTATCTTGATGACAAAAAATTTATTAGAAGAGATTGGATTTGAGATGGCAAATGCCAGTTAACTATGATGGCTCGAAGGTATTTGAAGAAATACAGGAAGAAGTCTTACTATTAATGGAAATAGAGACTATTGGTTATTGATAACCAAAGTAGGGTTCTACAACTGCTCATACAAGGGACATTTTTCTTGGGATTGGCAGAAGGCACCAGAAATCAAGACAACAAGAACAAGGAAGTCTCAAAAAGGAGTGTGCCTGTAGAAATAACTACTTCTACCACTTTGGTGTCATGTGATTGTCTTGGTGGATATGACTGGAGTGATCAAGCAGAGGAAGGACCTAATTATGCACTCACGACTTACTCATCTTCAAGTTCTGACTCAAAGGTATCTAATAATTCAAATTGTTAAAAATCTGTAGAGGAAACTGATTTAAATAACTTAAATCTAAAATGTCAACTAATAAGAGATTTATAGAAATCTAGTTTAATGTGTTTTAGGTTTATAAAAACAGTTTTAGAATTAGTGGAAGAAAAACTTGAATTTTATAAAAAGAATGAGTTTGTTTATGTAGAAAACATTAATGGCTTAAAATGGGATATTCAAGTAGGAGAAATAACTATTAAAATTCAAAAATAAAAAGACAGCATTCAATTTAATGTAGATAAATTTGAAAATGCATCTAAAAGTTTAGACAAGCTCATAGAGTGTCAAATAGTTGACAATTGCAAGAAAGGTTTAGGCTATGAAAAATATAATGCAGTTTTACCTCCCTACACAAGAAATTTCATGCCTCCAACACTTGATTTGTCTTTTACTGGTTTAGATGAGTTTGTTAATAAGCCTGTAGTTTGAGGAACATAAATCTGATGAAAGAAGTTCAAAGTAGTTAGGAAGTCTAATGATTCCCCAATTATTGAAGATTGGGTGTCAGATAGTGAAGAAGAAAATGTGTCTCAAACTAAAACTGAGAAGAAAACAGTTAAGCCTAGTATTGCTAAATAAGAAGTTTGTCAAACCGTAAGCAACAGAGAAAACCTGCTAGAAAACTATTAAACAAGTTGAGAAACATAGGCAAAACACTCACAGTCCAAGAGGCAATCAAAGAAACTAGAACAATATGATGTCTCAAAAACTAGGAAGCAATATTTGAGATTTTATAGGCATGATATGTTTGTGGAAGCTTTGATCAATATTGTCAAGTTTATTTCATTACCATAAAAAACAACTACAAAATCAAAGAAAGTAAAACCTGTTGGAACAATTGCTCAAAAGGTGAATCGTCAAAACTTTTGCTAAAAAGACACACCCTTGTGCTAAAAAGAACTTATTCCTCAATAGCAGTAACTAAATAATTCTGGTTTAGTATCAAATAATTTCTTGCCAGTAAAATATTTTCTAAAACCAAGTATCAGTTAATACTGCTAGACAAGTTAATACTGCTCACTCAAAAACAACAGTGAATGCTGCTAGACCAATGTCATATCTTTCTAAAACAACACATTTAACTGTTAAGAGGCCCATTCATAAGAACATAGCATTCAAAAATAGTAATATTGATCAAAGGGTTAATACTATTAGTGGTAAAAAATTTAATACTGCTAGGCTAAAAGTAGTAGTAAATGTTGTTAAGGAAATAATGTTAAGCTGTTAATGCTCAGCTTGTTTGTGTTTTGGAAACTAATACTAAAGTTTAGACCATGTTTCTAAACATAACAGTGCATCAATCTCCCTTAAAAAGTTTGATTAAAATTGTATGCAACAAGGGCAGAATCCAAGACAGTGATGGCTTGGGTCCCCAAAAACACTGATTTCTTTACCTAATGTGCAGGTTAATCCACAAATGGATTTACATGATCAAAAGTGATTGATAGAATTCGCCAAGGAACAGACAGGAACATGTCTTATCTTACAGACTATGAAGAGATAGATGAGAGGATATGTTCTTTTGGAGGGAACCTAACAGAGGGAAAAATCCACAGGAAAAAGGTAGCATTAGAAACTGGTAATCCAGATTTTTAAAAAAGTGTATATTTTTTTTTTTTTGTTTTTTGTGAGAGAGTTAAAGTTTAATCTCTTTAGTGTCTCACAAATGTATGATAAAAGGAATAGTGTTCTTTTTAATGACACTGAATGTATTGTTTTATCTCCACACTTTAAGTTAATTGATGAAAGTCAAGTTTTACTTAAAGTTCCTAGAAAGAACAATATGTATAGTGTTGATTTAAAGAACATAGTTCCTAAAGGAGGTTTAACTTGCCTTTTTGCAAAAGCCACATCTGATTAATCTAAACTTTGGCATAGAAGGCTAGGTCACTTAAATTTTAAAACCATGAATAAATTGGTTAAGGGAAATCTTGTAAGAGGCTTACCTTCCAAACTTTTTGAAAATGATGAAACCTATGTTGCTTGTCAAAAAGGAAAGTAGCACAGAGCCTCTTGTAAGTCCTAAACAAAGAACTCAATCAGACTTCCTTTACAATTGTTGCATATGGACTTGTTTGGTCCAACATTTGTAAAAATCCTTATGAAGAAAATGTATTGCCTATTATGTCCACCGATGAAATAGTAGTTGATGGGTTTTTCTTTCTACTACAAGGATAGACTAGTGGCATTCTTAAGTCCCTTATATAAACTGGTATAGAAAATCTATAGAACCATAGGTAAGTGATTAGATATGATAATGGGACTGAATTCAAAAACAGAGAAATGAATTAGTTTTGTGAGATGAAGGGTATTTTGAGACAATTTAGTGTAGCCAGAACTCCTCAACAAAATAGAGTTGCTGAGAGGAGGAATAGGACACTAATTGAGGCTTCTAGGACTATGCTAGCTGATTCTAAGTTGCCAACCACTTTTTGGGCAGAATCAGTTAATACTGCTTGCTATGTGCAAAATATAGTGTTAGTAGTTAAGCCTCATAACAAGACCCCATATGAAATTTTATTCAAGGTGGAGAATCACCAAACTTTTAAGTTTTAAAGCACCATTTGGTGTCCTGTTACTATTCTTAATACCATAGATCACTTAGGAAAATTGATGTAAGCTGATGAAGGTTTTTCTTTGTTAGATATCCTTTAAAAGATAAGCCTTAGAGATATCAGCATAAGTAGAACAAGGATAAATGAAAGAAAACTTGCATAATAGGATTAGTGAAGTAACACCCTATTACTGTAGGGTAAGACTAGATTGCTATTTTAATTGATGCACTAACAATAACAATGAATTATGAGCCATTGTTGCAGAACACAATCTAATGGTTTGCAGGTACAAAAGCAAGTGATAGTCAGTCAAGCTAAAAGGAGACAAGAACCTGTCAAAGATTACTTTTGCTACCATAATGGACTGCTGATCTTACCATTTTCCCAAGATCCAAAGAGTTCCAGATGATGCACCAAAACTTCAAGTGATAAGGAAAGAAGGGTTTTTTTTTTGATGAAGATCCAAGAAAAGATAGTGAAAGTAATGATCAAGAGAAGGAAGATAATGTTAACAGCACTAACAATGTTAATGCTGCTAGCACAAATGAAGTTAATGTTGTTGGTGGAAAAACAAGCATTAAACTTCCAGATGATCCAAATATGCCTGCTTTGGAAGATTATAACATATTTGACTTCACAAGAGATGATGAAGATGATGGTGTAGAGGCTGACATGAACAACTTGGATACAACAATCCAAGTCAGTCCTATTCCAACTACAAGAATTCATAAAGATCATCCTCTTGATCAAGTGATTGGAGATTTTTAATTGGCTACACAAACAAGAAAGATGTTAAAGAATTTGAAGGAACATGGGGTTTTTAGTACTATTCAATAAAGAACAAACCATAAAGACCTTCAAAACTGCTTGTTTGCTTGCTTTTTATTACAAGAAGAACCTAAAAAGGTAATTCATGCGTTGAAGGATCTAAGCTGGATAGAGGCTATGCAGGAAGAGCTTCTACAATTTAAGTTGCAAGAAGTTTGGACTTTAGTGGATTTACCAAATGGAAAAAGGGCTATAGGCACTAAATGGGTTTTCAAGAATAAATAGGATGAAAGGGGAATTGTGATAAGAAATAAAGAAAGATTGGTTACTCAAGGATACACACAAGAAGAAGGGATTGACTATGATGAAGTCTTTGCCCTTGTTGCAAGAATTAAAGCAATTAGGCTATTTTTAGCTTATGATTCCTTTAAAGGAATTTGTGGTTGTCTCAAATGGATGTAAAAAAGTGCTTTTCCCTCTATAGGAAGATTGAAAAGAGGAGTATGTATGACAACACTAGGATTTTGAAGATCCATACTACATGATAGAGTATACAAGGTTGAAAAAGCACTGTATGGACTACATCAAGCACCTAGAGCTTTGTATGAAACCTTGTCAACATATATGTTGGACAATGGATTTCAAAAAGAGAAAATTGACAAGACCTTATTCATAAAAAGGCACAAATGTGATATTTTGCTGGTCTAAGTTTATGTGGATGATATCATCTTTGGTCCAAGTTTATGTCCATGAAAAGAGATATCCCCTTACACTACCTACCATTACATATATGCTGAATAATAAGCTTCAGGTTGATTATTTCAATGAAATGGCATATCATCTTCTTAAACTTCTCTTAAAACAACTTAAGAATCGATAAAGTGTTTGGAAGCATCCTCCTGGTGATTATGGAATTTTTAATGGAGAAACTTGATGATTTTGAAGAAGAATATCAAGTTTATGACATTCATTAAAAAATATCGACAGCGTCTAAGGGAGGTGATGATCTATAGCGGGATTCTATGGGGACTATCTATAGGAAAGTGAGGGGGCTTGATCTTGGCACTATAATATTTTTGTAGGAGTTCATATAGTATGGACAGACTGTTGGGGGGGTGGAGGGCTAGACTGTCGATCGGCAGTGACATGTTCTACGTTGATAGAACTAGGTGTGACCTCGTCGGGGGGATTGGGGGAGGGGATTACGATTATTTCTAGAGTACTCTCACTGATGTGGTCTTGTCTTTAGATATAGAGGGGAGGTGAGATACAGCGTTTCTCTAGTCGATACGACAGAGACACACTGAGATCTGATTTTGGAGTTATTCTTTCTCTAACTAGGAGATGATTTTATTCTATATCAGCACAGTTACGCTGACACCGCTGAGGACTAAGGGATCTGTGATCCAGGCGGATAGCGTGAGGGTGTCAAGTGGGGGGGGGAACGCGGATGGGATGATATGAATAGGGAGATCAAGCGTTGAGACGCGGGGACTTAAGAATGGGCGAAATGGATAGAATTATGGGTAGTAGCTAGAATCGTGATTTGAGAGTTAGTGGGGTCTAATGAAGATGGCTAAACGAAGTCACAGAGATAGATTCTACAGCGATCGGATGTGGTTCACAGGAGGTTATCTCTTTATCCGATGGTTAGGTAAGGCACGTCTGACGGAGGATGAACACATGTACCGGGGAGTCACAGGAGGTGTGAATAAATCTTTGGCAGCTGCGTCTTGGGAGTCTTAATGTGATGTAGCGTGAAGCGGGACTATTAAAAGAGCAGTGTAAACACACTCGGTGAAAGACGGAGAGGGGTCGGTATTATTGGAGTTTGGTGAAGGGGAGACAACTGGTCCGAGAGGAGAACAGGATTCAGTGCTAGGGACCACACACACAGGTGAGGAACACCTCTATATGATCTGCATATCAAGAGATAGGCGACATGACTCAAGTTTGATGGGGAGAAGGGAGTCTGTGCGAGCTCTCCTATGAGTACTGGTGGAGGGGCGCTGTAGACAGAAGGGGCGTATGGACTCTTAGTTGTATGTATTTGGTAGTTACGATAATAAGATTTGCCTTTGTGATATGGACACGGGGCTTTTGGGGTTTGCGACAATTTGTTTTGAGATTGGGCTTAGGATTTGGTGTTGTGTTTAGGCTTGGTATCGTATGGGCTGTCTTGCGAGGGTGGCAGCACAAGTGACACAACAGGGTAAAGAGCTAGTGGGAGACACAATTGTATGAGACACTATTGATCTTTTTGTAGGTGCATATTGACTCAAGGCTTTGTGAAGAGTGACACTCTATTATACATTCTCTCATCTTTACTCTATCATCTAGTCTTCTTACACATAACATAAAAACATACACACAAATAACACTCTGATGTGACATCACTCTTATATATATAATTTGGGGGGGGGGAGGGGGTAGCCGGGGGGGAGAGGAGAGAATTGCTATCTCTCCTCTCTTCTCTCTTCTATCTCTACTACTATCACAATACACCACGAGTGCGGGTGTGGGGGTGGGGGGGGGGGCGGAGGAGTTTCTCTATCTACTCTCTCTATTCTCTTGTATATCTTCTTCTATTCTATCTATTATATTCTAACTATTACATATATATAGGTGTTCTGAGGGGGGGGTGAATTTACGTTGATGTGCGTGGCGTGATAGGGAGTGTGCGAGAGTGTCTATATTTTCTATCTCTCTATATAGTAATCTTACTTCATATCTATCATTATGACTCTATTCTCTCTATATATCTTTGTATGTTAAATGTATATTGTGGGTAGCGTAGGTGTGTTTGTGGGTTTGTTGGTATGAGACAGTAGTATTATCTGGTCAGGTTACGGTTATGGTATCTTGTAGAGTCTCTTGGGATGTGGTAAGATCAGTTGGTACATGTTAATCGTAGAGTATGGATCTGATGTGTGTGTGTCCGGAGTGACGATGTGTTTAGTAAGATTGGTTGAAGAGTTCTTGATTGTGGTGTATTGGGATGTGGCCGTGTCTTATATCTGTTTTGGGTGGACAAGTTGACGTGTTATATATTTATATTGTGTTTGACTAGACTTGGCAGTGCATCAATTAGTACAATATTATGCAGGGTTGTGTAAAAGTTTGTTCAGGTGTGTTGATCTCTGAGTGAGATAGCGTTTGAGTCAGTATTGATTGAGTAGGAGAGTATAGGTGAGTGTGTCGGGAGAGTAGTAGGTAATGGTTTTTCAGGTGTTGGATCAATCATGTGTTTGTCTTGATTCGGTTATAAGTGGAGGGACAGTTCTTTGATGATATCTTGTGTGTGGTGAGTTTGTGAGGGGACTGGGCGATATGGGGGGGAGTATCGTTGATCTGCCACGGTATAGCAGAGCGGTAGAGACTGGATTTCATTGGTAGAGGACATTTTGGTCCTTAGTCTGCTCATGGAGTAGTACACAGATCATGTATAGAGAGATGGTCTCACGCGGAAAAAATCAACATTTATTTTGATCTCATATGAGTACAGACTATAGTCCTACAGGATGAGGAGGTTGAAATTCTCTACAAGTGCGAAGGAGGACATGGACTGTCATGAAACACCCAGCTAGGAACAGGAATGCGTTATTAAATTTTGAATGAGGGACCGAGTATAACGATACTCTATCTGGTCGTTACTTAACCTCGATCTCCGTGAGGATCAATGATAACAAGTTATGAATACGCACAGTGAATCGAATGATTCCATTAATAAACCTTCCTTTGACATTGTTTTTATCCCCCCGGCACGTGGACAAGCTAGATCCTCTAAAACCTAAGTATCAGATTCCTAATGTTCGCCGTTCTCTAGACCAAGATTCCGAAGGACTAAACACACTAAAGAATTTCAACAATAAGAATGGTTAAAGAGTGAAGTCAGTACATTTATCTAATCTGCTGACTATAACCGTACAAATTTCCTTTTTTCACAGTGTTTTACCTTCTTAATAACAATTATAGTACCAGTAGAAGAACCTGTTGGCAAAAACATGATTTGAAAAAACTATTCGATGTGCTTGTGAACGATATATTCTGTCAGATATGTGTATTTTAGTGGGGTGAGGGACCTGGAGGGAACAACATCTAAACTGAAAGTTTAAAAACTCAGAAATTTAGGGACTTGGAATGCATCAACGATTGATTTCTGTGGGATAGATGAGGTTGGTGTAACACAGGAGACTATAATACTGTATGCACGGAATTAAGATATGAAGGGAGGATGTGTAGAGGGGAAGGTAAGTAGGGGGGTTGCCGTATGGGAAAATTCCCAAACATGTACAAGTACGTTTATGGAAATTCCACTTCAACTAGTGGGGCGTCAGTCCGGTTAAGACCAGTCATGAGCCATTCATACGAATACCCTAGGATGGTAACAACATCTCTTTCCTCAAGGCATTCCATAAGATCACTTTCACGAACATGAAATCAAAAGATACTATGTTTTGGTTTCATTTATCAAGTATACTTGTGGTATAAAACACAAACTTTTGGTACCCGTTGACATATATTGATCATATTAACACATTATGCTCCCCCCTACACCAGTTGCGTCGCTAATCGAAAGATGTTTAGACATGCAATGAAAGGGACTGTTAGCAATGTTATGAGAATCAATTGAATCATTTAATATATCCGATTTACATGTTTTCAAGTCACATTCTCCATCCCCCTAAGGGTTTCAATGCACCAGCAGCAAGTGAACGGGAGGGGAGATATCATTGTACCTGTGTGTTATTGGCAGAGCAATACTGGAGACGGAATGTGACGGCGAGACAGGAACAAGATGCGAGTATCAAGAGGAGCTGTAGACTACGGACCACATTGCAACACATGTGTCGGATGATTAGGGGATGAATTTGTGAGGAGGTGAAGGTACTACACTTACAGGGCCTCGGCGACGGGTGCGCGTGAGCCGGGGACACTAGTCTAGCAGTAGAGATAGTTAGACGAGGAACACTCTAAGTCACGCACTATGATCGAAAAATATCACTCGACGGGAGACCCGGGACGGCGTTGTGGAGTACAACAGCTAGTGGGTATTGGCAATCTTCGTAAGTTGTAGGGAGGGAGGTGCGGTGTTAGGATCAGGTGTTGGTGCGGAGTGCTAAGTGTAGCAGGGCGATATCGATGAGTCTTGAGCATCAATTGTGGGGGACTGACATGGGAACAATCAGGCGGAGGCGCCGGCGGGAATAGTGGGGTTGCTACACGCGTAGTTGAGTAGTACTTGACGAGTACACACGAGTACTGGAGGATGCTTAACACATGGGGAGCTCGATTAGACAGAAGTCATGGAGGCGCGAGAATGTATCAGAACATTGAAACTGGCCTCACTTACGGAGTTGAAACACTGCAGTCTCGTGGGACATGGAGGTTTACAACAGTTTCTGATTTATGATGATTTGTGGGAGTGGTGAGTGAGTCAACTTCAAGTGGACGTTCGTTGTGCTGAGAAGTTAAGGAGTGAATTTGGTAAGGTGGTTATGGGTGAATGCGGCCAGTGGACGAACGCATAGATAAGGAGAGAATAGATATGGGAGGGGATGAGGTTTAAAAAGTCAGATACTCTAGGAGGTGAGATCTTTAAGCAACTAGGGGTCATTACTATTAGAGCTTATGGTCTTCTTGGTTAGATAGAGACATGAGAAGGGTAAATGGAAATGTGTTAGTTCTTCTTAGACAACTCTGTCTTAGGTAAAGGTGCAACACACACATCTAGCGACTTGATCGAATCTGTCACAGAAGGCTGGTGTTTGTGCTATTAAAATAAACACACTAACGACAAACATCACAAACCACACGATCTCTATACACAAATATCAGATGAACGATAAGGACAGTCAGTGTAGAACAGGAGCGGCTGACATCCCTAGGTCTCTCATAGCGACACTAGGCTGATAAAAATATATAAAATATATATAATATATATATATTATATATATATATATAAAACACACAGATAATTTATTTTTAATATACACAATAAATACAATTTGTAAACACTTGGTTACCCGGTTTAGAACAGACTCCTCCAGTAGTTCCTTCCAGAGTTTCTGTGACAATTTGTTTGACTCCAACAAAGGGAGTAGTGTTGACGAAGCGCTCTTCCTCGTTAAGGAGCCTGTCGTAAAAATGTCACCAGATGGTATTTTGTCTCGCACGAAATACAATCACAACAACTGTTCCTTTCAACCAACCTGCTCTTTGATAAATGGTGACGATAATCAATGTTGCTTTGGAGCGCGAGTTTAACACTAATTAACAGCATAGACAAATGAGCACTTGATTGTCACAATACATCGGAATTTTGTTGAAACGCAAAATCCATAGTCCTCGCAGTTGGAGAACGCACCAGAAATTTGAGCACAGCAACCTGATAGGCGATGTATTCAGCCTCTGTAGTAAGATGGCAGTTACTTTCTCTGCTTTTTGGATGACACTAACAAGTCGATGTCCAAGAAATTGAGCTGAACCAAAGTACTTCTCTTCTTCACCGTGTGTCATGACATCCCTGCATATTTAGCATCTCAAAAGCTTTTAGTTCAAAGCCGAATAGTCCTTCGGATACCACAGACCCCAAGGTTGAATGGTCCTTTTTAGGTATCGAAAGATCCGCTTTATAGCAGTGAGATTGCATTTCATTAGTACTTAGCCTGGTATCCTTGCACACATACAAACATGCAAAGACTATGTCAGGTCTAGATGCACTAAGATACATAAGGGAGCAACCATAACCATCGAAACGTGTATGATCAATTAGCTGCCTCCCCTTATCTTCATCAAGGTGGGACGCTCCCGCCATTGGGAGTGTCAATGGTGTGTAGGTGTCCCAAAAACCGAACTTTTTCAAGATTTCCTGATCATATTTGGATTGGATTATAAAGTAATCCTCTGGGATTTAGAGAAATTTTAATCCTAAAAAGAATGACATATGACCCATCAAACGGCATCTTTGAAAGTGGAGTTCATATTCAAATGTCAAATAAATTTGCAGGGCTTTGGGGTTGGTAGAGGCTAAAAAGATATATCATCAACATATAATTGTACCTAGTAAAGATGTTATGCCTAGTTTTTTCCCTCTCGTGAAGAGTGTAGGATCGACCACGCCTTCTGTTAAATCCTTACTTGATTAGAAACGCTGATAGCTTGTCATAACCAACGCACTGGAGCTTGTTTAAGTCCCCATAAGAGCTTTCTTGAGACGGTACACATGCGATGGATGCTCTGGAACTACAAATCCTTCTGGTTTGACTGACTAAAGACAACTTCATTCAGTTTCGCCGTTGAGGAAGGCGGATTTTTCACGTCCATTCTGGAAGATGACCAAGTTCTTACTTGCGTGTGAGCAAAAGGAAGAGTCCTGATCCTTCTAGTCTCGCAACCGTAGCAAAATGATTCCACAAAGCAATACCAGCTTCCTGACGATAACCTTATCGCCACTAACCAGCTTTTATCTTTAACACGTCTCCATATTCATGCCAACTTAATCTTGAAAATCCAATTTGAAGCGGATGATAAGAATATTATCTTACAGGGTTACAAGTATCCAAGACATCTAAACGTTTCCAAACTCAAGAATTTCTCCATGCATAGCCTCAATCCACACGAGTGCTCTCTAAGAGCTTGCTTGTAAGTCCTTTGTTCAAGCATGAGATAAAGAATTCATTGAAGAAACACCACATTGCGTCGGTTTCGAGTGTTTCCCTGGTAGAGACGAGGTCGATCTTTATTCCCCAATAATGTTTTCCAAGCGGATGTGCCTAGAGTCCATTTTTGCACGATGGTAATTTGGTTGTTGGAGTAACATCGATGTTGACAGAGTTTGGAAATGAGGATGCTTCAGAATCGGTTTCAGGAGCATTAATGGGTATCCAAACACAATGACTGTTCAACATGATCTAACAGTGTTGCAATCATAGAGTCACTAGTGTCTGGTAGAGTATTTGATGAGGGCAAGATGTTTTTCATTAACTGCAGGAGCACCTTCTGGATAACTGTTGTGGAAGGAGAACCATTGGCATTCTCGGGGGTGCCGGGCAAGCAGGAACCTTAACCGAAGTTTATCGGAAACACCTGGAGGAATCGGAACAACCACATCACATAAACATTGAAACAAATCGACTACCTAGTTTCTTTGTAGGAGGACACATGGTGGTTCTTTCAGGGGTCTTTTACTAGTGCAGAACGGCTGCGCCTGTACTAGAAAAGCGAGTAAGTATTCGAGTTTCTGTACTGTTTGGCACAAAAGTCATTTTGAGGTGCTAGCCCTGAACTGGTTTGAACAGACGTCCAAGCCTCGTCAAGTACATCGTGGAAAGGCAACATGAACGTTTTCCTCCCTTTTCCCCTGAATCTTAACCGCGTTCGATTGTTGTAGATTCGGTAACGCTTCTTAGTGGGTGCAAGCTGAACAAAGAATACCTATATCTGCTTTCCGCCTATGAGTTTACCAACGTCATCGTAGTCATTGGGTAGTATAGCACGAGATCCAAATACTGCGGAAGTATTGTAGATTAGGTTTCTTTTCCCTTCAGCAAGTTCATAATAGGTCTTTCGTGAAGCTTGTGTACAATAGAACGATTAAGAGTATAACACGCAATGGCTACAGCTTCACCCATAGGAACAGTGGAAATGTCCGCAAAGATGAGCAATAGTACGAGCATCTTCCATAAGAGTTCGTTTGTCCTTTCGCAACGTCGTTCGTTGTGGAAGACCAGTAAACCATCGATTCATGAGAAATAACCAACACTCCTCAACCACCCATCGAGTAGTCTTATTCACAACTGACTTCCGTTCCATTATCTGTTCTGACGAAGCGAACAGTAGCATTGATTGAGAGCTCTCTGAGTCATCACAATAAACTTCTCAATCACGTAGGAGTTTCATCATCCTTTGTTCGAAGAAATCTTAACCCATCCAAATCAGTTGTAAACATCCACTATCACCCAAAGCAAATAGAAAACCCACCCTTAATTTCTTATTCCCCCCCGTTATACATTCTTTCTCATTGGTCCCAGAGTCCAATGTAGAGTATGAGATCTTCAGTATTGGTGTTTTCCGTCTTTAGTGGATGTGATCTTTCGCTTACTTTTACCAAGCTGACATAATGGACACAAATTGTCTTTGCATATTTCAGCATGGGTAAACCTCTGACAATGATTATTTCGAGCAATTCGTCAAAGTCCCGAAATTACAGATGATTCCAACCGACGATGCAAAACCATGACTTCGTTAAGAGGCCTATTGTAAAGCAAGCAAACTGGTGAAGCTGACATCATATCATTCAGTGAGATGGAGTACAGATTGGTTGTCCGTGAACCTTTGAGTAGATCCACCATATCGTAGTTGCGGATGTGACATGAATGCTGTCTGAATGCAACTTCTAAACCTCCATCACAAAACTGTCCTACCGAGAATAGATTGTGCTTGAGTCCTTCAACATAGTAGACTCGAGAGATGAAAAGTGTCCACCCAATTATAATCACCATAGCCAATGACCGCTCATATTCACGTTGCCAAATTCCACAGTACAAGGAACTTTGTCTACAAAGTTTGATAAGACCGCGCACGATCACGACGGTCAAGAATATCATTAGCATCCAGAATCCAGATACCATATAAACAATCTGTACTACTAACCTGCGAAACACAAACATTTATGGTGATGAGGATCCCTGAATGGTTCCCGGTTAGTTTAACAATCAAAAAATACCAGAGATCCCTTTGGGAACCTGCCATTCGATCACTAATTTTATGTCAATAAACCTAGAGACCATAGTATTTGGGGCTAGAAACTAGCACTCCGTGGGGTAGTTCCTAATGGCATATCATAGTTCCATGATCCTAGTTAGAAAGGATACTCTCAAATAATGAGAAATGCCTTCCAGTGGAGCTCTCCACTGAGGCTTGCTATTAGCAACAGTTTGCTAATGGGTTCCAACTCTCTTAATGGTTCAATCTTTCTTGGGTTGGTCGATCTTTTAAAAACACTTAGTCCTTGTGGGGTTTAACATTCACCATATACCATCACCCCATAAACAAACGAACAGTAAAGATTAGCAATAACCAAAGTATTTGTTACATGCAGCACAAACATTGTTTCAACTTAAAACAGAAACAGAATGTTTCAACAAGCAAATATTAAGAAGCAACACGATTCTTTTTATTCGAAGAGTCCTATGGTGGGTTGGCATCTACTCTCCTTGCAGTCGTATACTCTTAACCGGCAAAGAACATGATTCCGAGGGGCTCTCTAAGGCCACAGTTTAGCTGCTCCAGAATGGTTTTACTCCTGTAGACAAATGCACAACACACGTTTAGGTTTGCTTCTTAGGATGCACTACTTGGTTTTTTGAGTTGGTTTGATGAAGGTCTGGGAGTTCACTGAAAGTTTACTTGCTTCATCTTAGGTAACGGGGTTGGTTTGACACCAGTTAGCAACGCTTGGGTAGTGGAATATCTTAGAACCTAAGTTGTACATTCCTGGAGCAAGCAAC
The DNA here is from genome assembly GCA_026074375.1 of Tanacetum coccineum. Lineage (NCBI taxonomy): Eukaryota > Viridiplantae > Streptophyta > Magnoliopsida > Asterales > Asteraceae > Tanacetum > Tanacetum coccineum. The sequence goes on from BQNB010055639.1 coordinate 16,912, forward strand.
GTTTGGTGTCTCAGAGTTAGAAGGTCCACTACTTGTTTACCATAGCCACTTGGGCTTTCAGCTTTGTATTTTCAGCAGTTAAGGAAGGCACTAAGCTTTTCAGTGTTGCAGTACGTGAGTAGTATTCGCCTGTGACAGTTCATCAACCGACTTTTTATCAGACTCACGTTGCTACCTTAAGCCATCTAGCTGATCCTAAGGGAGGTAATCAAATCTTGCAACTGTAATTCTGTCAGTTTTCTATACGCCCTTGTTGGACACAGCTATACCTTCCAGTGGAACCTACATTCAACATTCTCGTAATGATTGATCATATATTTCTAAATGTCCTTAAGTGTCCATCTTTCCCTTGAAGCTGCCCCATTCTTAACTTGTTTAATTTCAAAAATTGCATTGGAGGCACTGGAAGTAGACTATGTCACTGTTTATAGATATTGAAATATACGTTGTAAATCAATATGTTCGTGTTTGTAAATGAGAGTTACACGTTTCTCAGATTCCCAAATGTCCATTTTTTGTATGTTTGAAAACTTTCAGCTTCAATTTCAAGAACTTTAGTGTGTTCCCTATCGCATGCAGAATCCTAATATCTCTTCGCAAAGGCAATTCGAACATAGGGTGGCACAAGCACTATCGGAAGTAAACACAATAGATCAGATATCTTTTCTAAACACTCATCAATTAAGCATCCTATTTTGAAATAAAAATATTTTTCTTCTCTTATGGTCAGGTTTCATGTAACAAGAACACATTTGATCCATAGAACTCTGACTCCAAGTCATCAAAAATCATGTTCAAATTATCTTATCTCCTTGAAAATGTATCATTAGCAGCTTGGATATGTTTTTTGAAATGGTCCGTAAAATGGTACCAGTTGTTGTTCGAACAAACTGTTTTGGCATAAAACAAAACACCATTCAGAACATAGTCTGGTATTTTGTGTTGTTCTTTCTTATATACTCATTCCAAATTGAAGAAAAGCACATTAACATTTCGAAGACCTCTGGCCAGAACTTGACCTTGGAGTCGACTTATAGAACGTAGGGATGACAGTTCTGATTAGGATTACTAGGTTAGACTAAGCACGTTTCATATGCAGGAAGCCAATATGCCTGTTCAAGGGACAGTTCCCCTCCTGTATGAAGGAACAAACTTAAGGGGCGTTTAGCTTCTCATAGAAGCATTCGCTGTCTTCGCAGGGTCGAACATGCCCTGGTTTTTTGTTCATCTTTTTCATGCTAACAACATTTGTTAACCAAGACCTCATCTAGCTATCCCATATACTAACGGGTTGTGAGTAAGATGCAAAATGGTACAGCATCATACAACACGGTTGAGCACAGCTTGGGCATATAACCAAGAACCTGGGATACGGGTACTAGAGGTCCTTGTGGCAAGTCAAGCGGTTGCCATTTTTGGTTTTCTTAAAAAAGCAAAGAAATAGTTTCTGTTTGGCATGGTTAAATCTTGCAATATATATCTTTGGCAACTTAGTTAACATTCTTTAAACAAACGATTTCATCAATAATAACTATCGCTAGAGGTTCCTTTTTCCTCAGATAAAATCATTTCTTTTCAGATTGTAAAAATGCAATGATTTTTCTTTTCCTGAAAGAGTGGATTTAAAGCAAATCGTTCTGCACAAGTTCAGCGTTCCGCTTGTTATTCGCTGAAATCACTAGGCTTGTTCCATGGTCTAAATTGTGTTCAAATCGAGTTTTGACCTTTTTGGGTATCTAGACGATAAATTCTTGCTTGCATTGAGAAAGCTCATTTTTTTAAAGGTCTCGATCTAAAGCAATTATTCTTGGTTTAACCTTAGCCGTGTCCCCCCGTCTAGTTGGGTTTTGCAAGTCCCAAAGTTTTAAGATGGCAAATCATAGAAACTTTATCACAAACGGTCAGCAGATAACCTCAGTTGGAACATTTTTGGGCTTCGGTGTCAAGAAGATACTGATGGGTGATACGGGATCGTATTGACCATCAATCTCAGTCTCAGCATCGGAGACTAAATTCGTCCTGTGTGCGATCACCTGACACAAAGCAACTTGGATGAATCCACATTATCAAGAATTTGGTTGTCCATTGGTGAGTGTACCCATTTGACTTGACTGTTTGCTGCACTAGTGGATGACAAGTTTGCCAGAAAGCAATAGCAGCACTTGGGACCTTCATCCACGGTCTGAGTCATAAGCACCTCATCGAATGGCTATGAAACATGTTTGTTGGATAGATAGTGCCTAGGTTGATATAAGGTGCGGTGCATTCTACATCAGCGAGGAATGCTTCAGCTTCAGCATCCAACACATCACCTTCTCTTTGTGCTTTCCATCAGTAAACTTTATCTTGAAGTACTGATAGTTCCATCTTTCTCTTTGGGTTCATTACACTGCCATCGCACCATGTCCTTCTCCTTCGCATTTGTAACATAATCACCTTCTTAGCCTCTAGCACCTGTATTAGCAACATTGACCTGGAGCTTTTTTCCCTGTAATTGGTTCAGTAAACAATGTGACCATTGCATGCACCGTAGCATGAGTCCCTGAGTGGAGGAAGTCCTTAGCTGATTGTTGGTTGGTTGAAAACTGCTTTTGGGAAACCACTTAAAGAGATTAGCAATCTGAGTCATTAAGTATGCCATCAAAGCTTATTCGGAAGACTGAGCAGTAAGGTTTGAGGACTAGGATTTGGAGGGGATGAAAGAGTAGGTGCAATTGGTGTGAGCAACATAGGCCAGTGGATCAACAATACTTGTAACCTGGCTCCTTGTTTCTGAAGTCGTTTTGGGCATGAGTCCGTAGCTTGAGATGAGTGTAGATCTGAACATAAGGTGTGGTAGAGATATCCATGTTCTGCTTGCATAGTCACATACTTACCCCAATAGGCTGGAAGATTGTTGACAAATTTAGTGTCATGCTGATGAGTAGGATATCAAGCTGAGTAATCTCATATCATTCACCAAGCATGTGGAGAACGCACAAGTAGTCATGAATAGGATTCATTTCCAATTGCACGAAAGCGTTTCCGTACTCATCAAACATATCTTCCTTCCTTTGTTGAATAGTCCACCTGAGCATGCATAAGCATTTCCAACATTTATCCCAAATCTCCTCTGCAGTGCTTGTCTGATTGATATTTGAAGATGTGTCGGTGAAGACCTTGACTAGGATGATTTCAACAGCTTGAGTATCAGCCATTTTCGAGCTTGTTTCTTCGTCAATTGAACTCAGAGTCAGCATCTTCCTAGGTGGCGGGCATAACAGTACAGAATTAGCATGTAGAGGGATCAGTTGTGACCATTGGGTGAGTGTAGTCCCATTCTGGATGGATTTTCCATATCAGCTTGCCATTGGGTTTGCCCTCGAATGAACCTGTGTATTCGAAACTTCACACCCACGATGCTTTCGAAATCATTTTCACCAACATTGGTGGACGGTATCGTGCAGAGCAATTTGTGTTTCGTTCGATTGGTTTGCCATTGAATAACGTGTATTATGAATGATATGATCTGATCTTAAATTGAATGATATGATGACATAGGTGTGAGTTATGTGATTTTTCGGGTTGAATTTTTAAACATTAAAATGCAGTTTTGAGGTCCTAAATTACTCCAATGGCCAAAAAATGACAGTGCCCCCTCTTGCTCAAAAAAAAGAAGGACTTGACCGTTGGGCCGTTCGAGCATGGTATATAAAATTTTGGAACAATCCTAGCACAAAAAATTTTTTTATTTTTTTTTTCTTTGCTTGTTCGTATCGAAAAAAATTGCTCGTTCGAAAAAAATCGTCCTAGTTCGAACGTCTCGTTCGATCGTTACCCTCCTGATGATCGTTCGAACAATCGTCTCGTTCGAGTCGTCTCGTTCGATCCGCCTCACGTTCGAACGTCTTGTTCGATTGCTTTGTTTCGAACCACCTTCGGATCCGATCAAAAAGAATTCCACTCGTTTCGATTCAAAAAGAATTCCACTCGTTCGAATCAAACCTTGTTCGAACCCCTTGTTCATTGTCTTGTTCGAAACGTCTAAGTTCGATAGCTTTGTTCGGATCGCCTTCTTTGCCACTCGTTCGATCGCTTGATTATCCCCTCTTTCGATCGCACTTGATTTCCCCTCCGTTTCGGACCTTCCTTTGTTCGATCCAAACTTCCAGAAAGTAAGATCCCTACTTTTTTTTCTAAACTTTTCGAACCAAAAAGAAAGAACACACAAAAAAAATCACGAGATCGTTGATTGCTAATAAGATGGTTTGAGTGATATTAGATTAAACATAAACCATCTATGAATCAAGAATCAAACAAACAATTAATCAAACCTTTTTTTTTGAAATCAATAGAAAAAAAAATACAAACCAAATCAATACATCAATCTTGTAGGCTCTGATACCAATTGTAGGATCCCTAGATCATTCCATATGTGAAGCACAAGATCAATGGCACAAAAGATTTAAACAATGAAGAACTTTTGATTGAAAGAAACAAAAAATTGCTACAAACCCTTAATATGAAAAATGAAATGGAGAAGCTAACCTAATTTTGACTAAACTAGGTGTATTTATACTAATAAGGATTTGCCTTTGAGGGCTTTCTTTTTGGGCTTTTTACATCTTGGCCCTTATACATAATAAACATTAATTAACATTGACTTTCGAGCTAGACTTTTGTCTTGTATCTTCGAGTGACCGAAGCTTCTTTGTTCGGGACCATTTATGTGATCCTAACACTACCGCTAGTGTAAAGTTACTATTGTTAGTGCATATTAGTGCTACTCAAAGACTTAGAAGAAAAACTGCTAAGTAGTTATTACTGCTAGTACAAAAGTTACTACTGTTAGTACAAAGTTAATACTGCTGAGGAGTTAATGCTGCTAGTGAAGAAGTTAGTACGGCTGAGTTAGTTAGTTCTGCTTATATGATTTGTATGAGATATTTTGGTAAAAGATATGTATAACTTATTTGTTTAGAAGATTATGATTACTTAGGAAATATTGTAAGCCGTTTAGGACTCCTTGGTGTATAAAAGGAGGTCCTAAGGCATAGAGATTGAGACATACCAATATACCAATACACATATCACAAGATCACATACGAGTCATTCATAAAATTATCATAGCTTCAAGGTTTTGTAACCCTAATACTATTGAGAGTATTCGTATTGTTTCATTAATAATATTGGAGCTTATTGTTTATTGAATTATATGTTCTTAGTTTTACTGTTTGATTAAAAATTCTTGTTAATATTAAATATTAGATTCCGCATAATCTTTAATACACTCAAACACAATTTCTACTATAGTTGTGTTAGATTTATCTAATATAACTAATCCTTATACAAGCTTAAGGAATTTGATCTATTGAGGTGGGATCAACATGTTTGTTTTTGTTTATAATTCTAAGACTAATTTTGCAAAGTTTATCATATTCATCTTGCCTTGACTCATTATCTAAGGATGAACTACTATAGTAAGGAGTGTCAGATTGTACCTCATTTGATTGGGATATGAGACATATTTCTTCCTTCTTGGAGTCATCTCCACTATCGCTCCAACACCCAACAACAAATGCCTTTTGATCACCAAAGGAGTCTTTGGGACAATCAATTATAAATTGATTTGGATCACCACACTTGAAACATCTTCAGTATTCCTTTTCCTTCTTTTCTTCCTTTGCATTCCAAAAGTTCTTTTTGTCGTCATAGGGTTGTCGAACAAACTTGCCTCTTCTTCTAAAGAACTTTTTAAAGTCCCTTACCGCCATTGCATACTCCTCATCATTGCTATCCGAGGAAGATGCATCATCTTCACTCAAGACTTGTCTTGCTTTTAGAGCTAGAGATTTGTATTTTCTTTCTTGTTCTTTGAGACTTCCAAGTCCTTTTCAAGCACTACCTCATAGACTTTGAGATTGCTGATGAGTTCGTCAAGGGATAGTGTTGACAAGTCCTTGGATTCTTCTATTGCCATCACCTTTGGACGCCATTTGGTAAGGAGAGCCCTCAATAATTTCCTAACATGATTACGACTTGAGAAAGATTCATCAAGTGCTTTAAGAGAAGTAATAATAGTATTGAATCTAGAAAAGGCACAATCAATAGATTCATCATCCGAAATAATGAATTCTTCATATTTTTGAACAAAAAGATCTATTTTATTATCCTTAACTTGTTTGTTACCTTGATGAGTAATTATTAAGGAATTCCAAACATCTTGTGCCGTATTACACATGAAATTTCTTTCGTATTCCTTTTTAGGTAAAGCATTGTATAAAACCATTTTTGCTTCATCATTTTTAGAAATCATGTTCTTTTGGTTCTCATCAAATTTATCATAAGTGATGACTACAACCTTACCATCTTTGTCCTTGATGGTAGGTTTGTAATTATCATGAACTATAATATACCAAAGATCAATATCCTTAGATTTTACGTAGGTTTCAAAATGTTTTTTCTAATATATAAAACAATTAGCCTCAAAAAGAGGTGGTCGTTGCATAGATTGACCCTCTTTGTAGTTTTCCAAATCCATAATCGTTTAAAGATTAAAATACAATTTATTTTAAAACTTTAGTAACCCTGCTCTTGATACCAATTGTGGAAAACTACAATGGGGGGTTGAATAGTTTTCTTGATTAATTATTACCTTTTAAAAATTTGTTTGAAACTATACGTGAAATGATTGTGATATTGGTATTGGTATATGACGTAAGAAATATGAAAACAAATAAATGGAGAGTTAGAAAGAGATAACCAAGACACAAGTATTTATAGTGGTTCGGCTACAGGGACACCTTCCTTACCCTACTCCACTCCCCGAGTCACCTACTCGAGAGTTTGTAAACACTAGTCACCATACTCCTTTTAATTGGCGGAGAAGCCTCACAACGTTGCTTATACCTCTTTTTCAGTACAAAGCTAAATACATGATTCTTCATACGGTAGAATCACACCAACACTACTACACATGATTTACAATGATAAATGTAACTAACAACTATAATATGATGTTCAAGACTCAGCAATGTGATCTTGATGATGCTATGGAGATACAAAACAAGATGCTTTGAAACTTGATCGTCTCGAAGAGGTGTTTGGCAATTTTCTTCTTTGAAGTAAATTACCTACAAAATGCTAAAGGAAAGTATGCAAGAAATAGAGAGAAAGATCAGATGATTAGAGAGTATTTCTAAATGAGAAGGTGTGTTAAAACATGAGAAATGGCTTGGTATTTATAGCCAAAAAAAGTACTGTACCCCGTTCTGCCGGTTCTGTTGATGAATGGAACCGGCATCCAAAATCAATGGAACCGGCGTACAGTAACCAAATCCGAATTTTGATTTGCAAAATTTTGAGAGATCATGTGAAATCTTGTAAGATTATCCTTGGATTTGGTGCATTTGATTAGGTCATGTTTGATGTAAATAAGAGAGAAATTAGAAAATATTTTTATGTATAGTTTAGGTTTACATAAAATAATGTATACACATTTTTATGAAACTTTGTGATATTCCAAAAGCTTATGTTTTTAAGAGATGGTTTTAGCACAATGTTTCTTTATGTTTTGTCATCAATAAAACTAGGAAGGTCGTGAGATAAAAATAAACATATTTTATGGGTTTATTTGTATTAACATTATAGATCACATTTTCCCCATATACAAATAACTAATCTCTTAGTATTTTCATACCAATTGATTAAAATTTGAGACATAAAAAGGTTTCAATAGGAGAAAGCATGAATATTATGGAACATTTTTCTGATTGCTCCCCCTCAAAAATATATGTGTGTCACCACATAGAGAATACGACACTATTTGTGAAAATGATAAGACACCACAAATATGTTAAGGTATGGAGTTAAGATGCATCGGGTATGATAATGCTCCAAATACACATATATTATCTCTCGTAAATAAGTAATTTATCTATATAAATGTAGTAAATATAGTATGTTTAGATACTTAATTATGTAATAATTGTTTCAGGTAAGAAGTAAGCAAAGAAGGACTAAAAACACAAAGAATGCTCGTTAAATACTCTAACGATCATCAAATTAAGGATCTAGAAAGAAGAAAACAAAGTATTAAATGTGATGGAGCCAAAACCGGCGTACTTCTCTTAAAGTACGCCATACTTCAGATCGGGGAAAGATAAAATTAAATGCTAGCCAATGTACGACGTACTTTTTAGGAACTACGGCGCACTTCAGCCTACAGTTACTCTAAATCATTAAAGGTGGCATTCAAAGTGTGGCTCTTAATTTGTCCTCAACCTACGACCTTAGGTGCTTGGAGGCCTATAAAAGGAAGCCAATCTCAGGCTTTTTACACACACATTCAACAAACAATAATTGAAAAGTTAGAATCACAGTTAGGAAGGAATTTAGGGAAATTATGAGCTTGTTCTTAGTTCATAAAGGTTTTTGGGTGTAGTTCTGAGAAGTGAAGTAATATTTCGAGTTAAAGAGTGATTGTGACAAAATTACTTGGTGATTTGGAGTAGAATTTTTAGGTTTGATATAGTTCTTGTTGAAGAACATTTGTAAAACATTATCATTTGCGTTGGAAATCGGTAATAAATCTTGTTTCTCTCTTCAATATGATCTTTACTGAATTCTTGATGAATGTTATATGTTTTATTTAAATGAATATGGAGTAGTCATTCATGTTTGTTTGGGTTTAAAAAGGAGCATAATGTAAACATACATTCTAATGCTTATGATTTTAATCTTGATAAACTCGATGTTTGAGTATGCGGATACTTGTTAATTGTTTGATTAGTCATACATGATGGATTTAGGTCGAAAGGCTCTATCAATATGCTTAATTTTGCATTGTTTGTCTATGGCAATTTGGATAAGGGGGGTTTTCAGCCGGAGAGACCGGTATAGGTTTTGTGCTAACTTAGATCAATTTAAGACACAATAACACACGCAAGCAGACAGACAAAAGATTGAAGAGCGGTCTAGCCAAATATAAGAAAACTATATTAACCATGATTAATCCAATTAGAACATTGGTTTGTTTATTAAGTGCAATGAATACTTATCTCGAGGCGTCATATCATTCTTAAGACTTAGGCATTACTTCTTCCTAAAACCTAGACATGAAGAATTCTGTCATAAATAAATGCATTCGCATAAAGCATCCTATTTGCTAATTATAATCTATCTTAGGGGTTAAAGCAATGGTGATTTTGTTAAACCCTAGCTCATAGAGACTTTACCCACTTACTGCTTAATGGCAATTTATATACTAGTAGTCTACTGGCCAAGTCTTTACCAATTGATTAAGAACGTACTCGTTGATCCCAAGGGTCACCTGCCGGTCCAACTAAGCTCAATAATCTAAAGGCAAATATAGGTCATTATTTGTGATTCCTATTGGTCTAAATATATAAATCACTATATGGAGAGCCATCCTGGCATCTAGCTAACGTTGTCGGTATCACTAGATCCAGTTGAATGATAGGTCGCATACAAAAGCACGTAAACAAGTATAAATTGATAAACATAAACAAGCAATCAACGATAAATTAAGCATTCGAGATAAACAAACCAAACATTCAAATCTTCATAATAATGGCTAATACCCAAGGGTATTAGCCCTCAGACGTCATAATCAATACACGAGTATTAATTCAACCAAGGTAAACTAATCGAATTAAACAAATGATACCATAAATCAAACGATTACTAGAGTATATGAGATTACAAAGTGTTTCTTATGGAATTAGTAGCTTTGCTTGACCTCTTCTTCTCTTCTTGTCCTTTGAAAATCGACTTTTGTGGTTAAGGTATCGAATATATGATCAAGCACACTAAAAACCCGTTTATAGGGCCTAGAATTTGGTCGATACGGTGTATCGAGATAGATGGATACGTCGTATCAAAGGTTTCTTGGAGTAGGGACCACATTTGATATCTTCCAGAATATTTTATTACTTTATATTGAATACGGCGTATGGAGTTCTCCTGGATACGGCGTATTAGACTTTATATATTCGTGGTTTCTTGTGAAGTGCAGGTACAGATACACCGTATCTTCCTTGACGGATACGGTGTATAGGATGTCAGAACAGTAATCTTCAAATTTCTTTGTTTAAGCTCCAGAGTGCGTGCTTTTTTTCTAATCTTCACCAAGTAGTCCATAATTGCTGCAATTCTCAAATACAAACGATTAAGTAACAATTCTTTCAATAATCATACAAAATGGGTTATTTACATGAGATAAATGATGCTATAAAAGTAACGTTATTCGATGTCATAAAATATCCCCCACTTGAATCCTACTTGTCCTCAAGTAGCCTTTAAAAGTTTATGAAAATGTATCCATAAGTATGTTTTCCATTAAGCGTTTATTTGATCAATTACAAGTACACAACCAAACACCTCACAAAATAGGTAGATGAAAACACTCAAATCACTCAACTAATCTATGTGGTAACATGTAACTAATTCACTCAATTGCTCTGTCGTGACGAGTATTCTTTCATAAGCTTGGCAAGGATACACATCTCCACCACTAGAGCTATGGAGTAACAAGTTTATGAAGGTAAATTGGGTTTTTTATAAAGGCTTAAAGGGTTGATCATTCTAACAATCTTTCACCAAAAGTACCACACTAACAAGGCAGCTGAATCACACATACATGTCCGTAATGACGGAATAGACATACGTGATTCGATCACATCCTCATTCGAGTTTAACCAAGGGTTAGGATGAAGAATGATATAGGGTATGGATCTTCTAACTTTCACCAAAAGTAATAAACCAACAAGGCAGATGAATCACACATACATGGCCGTAACGACAGAATAGACATGCATGACTCGATTACATCCTCATTCGAGTAAAACCTAAGGTTAATCAATAGGAAAAGGAAATAAATTGTTTTTAATTAAATAATTTATGAAAAAATAGACTAAGTCCAAACAGATAAGGCTCAAGTTGCTAGATACTTTTTCCCGACCATTACCATGATAAAGACACAACTATATACATAAACGTCTTGATCATTGATCAAAAACAACAACCTAAGTTGGCGTTCCCTTAACGGTCAACTCCCAATCATCCCCTACTTTACATACTTTTACAAAGACAAGTGGCGATATCTACCACTTTATACAAAACTTTACATCGTTGATTTATAACCATCCATTAATGAATAATCAATCCTTCAAATAATTCCATCAGTTTAAGCCTTAACGAACCGACTATCTTTGTCACACCCCCAAATGGGGCCTGGATGGAAACACGTGTCCAAGGGCGTGACGTCATAATTTACGTCACACAAGATCAAGTAAACGACCACTATATGGACGTTTGATAAAACATAACTCGTTGCTTTGATTTAAAAACTAAATAAGTCTTACAATATTCATAACATAAATGAAATAGTTTTAGCGGAAGCTTAAGACAAATGCAGCGGAACTATAACATGTTTTTAAGTCAACGAGTATTGAAAATTTTAAGATAAATATTCTTGAAAGACACCCGACAATGCATACAACATCAAATAGCACCTCAAGAATAATCTAGCTAAGCACCTGAGAAAACATGCTTAAAACAGTCAACATAAAGTTGGTGAATTCATAGGTTTAAATTTAATATTAAAAGTGGACCACAAGTTCACAATACGCATGTGACAGTTATAACAGATACAACTTCACATAAAAAGTATTTACTGTTGCGCTAAGCTCATGACGCCGAGGCTCAATTCAAAGAAGCATATTATATGCCAAACAAGAAATCAACATCAAATAGCACCTCAAGAATAATCTAGCTAAGCACCTGAGAAAACATGCTTAAAACAGTCAACATAAAGTTGGTGAATTCATAGGTTTGAATTTAGTATTAAAAGTGGACCACAAGTTCACAGTACGCATGTGACAGTTATAACAGATACAACTTCACATAAAAAGTATTTACTGTTGTGATAAGCTCATGAAACCGAAGCTCAATCTAAAGTAGCATATTATATGCCAAACAAGAAAAACAACTACCCTAAAGGTATCTGACCAAGATCACCTAGTGAATGTAACACCCTCAAATCTGAGTATGCAGCGGAATGTTGAATATCCGAAGGCGTTACATTATTGGGTCAATAGCACAAGATCAGAGAACGACCACTAAGCGTGTCGTTTGAAAAAGATACATTGGATTAACAAAATACTTGTTTGTTACATAAGCTCATGGCGTCCTTGTTTTCAAAAATAAATGAAACAAGCAATGTATTTCATCCCAAAATAAGTAATTGAGTATGCTAGAAACAGTTATGTAAAACGATAATTTATTTATAAATGCACATAGTAAATGAATTCAATGCCAATCATGTAAATGAATTTAGTAACAAGCTTGTTCTCACCCTATAAGTTGTTAAAATATGTAAACAAGTAAAACGTGCGGGCTATAAAAAGCTCACCTTCCTTGAGTGAATAGATAACAAGTATTTTCAAAATTTGTGAATATTTTTTTACGTCCGTGGGTTTTTACGAATGCATCCTTATTATTATAGGTCGTATGTGTACTAGTTCTTCGAATAACTAACACCGTATATAATTGCATATAGCTACATCACCATCTAATTGTATTTGTGAAATAATATTTAAATCGTGTTTGATAAATAATAACCCCGTATTTGTACCCGTATATCGCAATAATAGTAGCAATCGCCTTTGTAAAAAATAATATTTATAAAGTTTAAATCCATGTTAAATATTATTATAGTGATTCAAAAATGTTTCACGCCAAAAAAAAAATTTATGTTTATTAAAGAATGAACCAACTATTCACGTTAAGGAAATAGTGCACAAGTATAAAATAGTGCGTATCTTTCTCGTTTTAAGTCCGTTTTGTACGTTCTTTATGTCCACGCTTTCGTATATATCAAAATATTACATTTTAATATTTCTAGTCCTCTGATGAACAGTACTTTTACTATTCATGCACTTTTATAAATTTAATTAGCGTACTGTAGTCTCGAAAAGTCGATCTGTATTCGTTTTAACTCTCGATTTTAGTGATTCTTTCGAGCACATCTTCATAATTAAAAGTTCTATCTAAGTATGATAATTTCCAAAAAGCTTCTGAGATGATCAGTAATTGATTTTTATAAAATTACTTTTATAAAAATACTTTTTATATAATTAATTATCGTAAACTTGCAAATAGCATAACTTCTTTGTTATAGCTTGGTTTTTCGATTCTTTAGAGCTACGATCCTTGGATACATGTGTATTATTTGCATAAAATATAAAATATAATACATTTATTTTCGAGATTAAAACAGAATGTTTATGATTTTTACATAAATGTGTTTTAAATTGTTTTTATTAGTGTCTTTGCTTAGTTAATTATGCTACAAGTCTGTTTAGTCCATCATTTGTCTAAGTCATGTTCATGATAACAATGTTTTATCCGTCAAGATATCAGATGATAAAGTATTAAAACCATGATAAGTGTTAAAAATCCAGTTTACTTGTTATTATGTGTCTAGATGGTGGTTTGCTATATAGACATTATATACACACGCAAAATCTACAAATGTAAAGAGTGTAAGGTTTTTAGATGACTTAGAATGAAGTATGATAAAGAGAAACGCAAGGATCTACTAAACCCGAACTTATCAACAAACCCAAGCTTCAAATCAGGAAGGAAAAACCATTATTTCACGTGAAACCTAATCTTGAACCTTTCTTGTTTAACCCCTTTCAAAACACTATAACCAAGTTCAAAACCTTCTTGTAATACCTTAGATATGATGTTAGAATACTTGAATGTGTCGTAAATAAAATTGTATGGATTGTTTAAGGGGGTTTCAGTTTGGTCGTGGCTTGGGAGGAAGAAACAAGAGAGATTGTGTTGTTTTCACTAAGGAAAATGTGTTGTGTGTTTTAACTATGAGTCTTGCACTTCTTTTATACTACTAGACCCTAGATGAAATCAAGACCAAGTGAATTATTAGAAAACCAAGACCAAGGAAACATGGGGAGTGAAATAAGAAAGAAAAATGGTCAAGTTACTAGTCATGGTCTAATCACAATAAGTCTAAGGATTTATACAAGTCTTAGTTGATAAAATGTGTGCTCTTTGTCCTCTAGGTGAGCAATATACACGAAAATTAGGGGAGGGAGGTGACTAATACGTGTCTTGATATTTTGTGTTGATATTTTAGTGTAACTTGTAGTTTTAAATGTGTAGTTTAAGTGTAGAAGTATAAACTTGTAAAGTGTTGGTTTTGGTTTAATTCTTATACATAGAATTCGGCCAATATGGTATCATGAGTGAAGTTTTATAAGAAGTTTTTGAAAATTGGGTATTAAAATGGAGTATTATTAATAACATATATAAGTATTGGTGGGTTCTGGTTATGCTAAAAGTATTTATGGAACGTATAACACTTTAAGTGGCAATAAAAATAAAAATATATTAGAGTTAAGTAAATTCGCCTTCAAATAATATATAAGAACATAGTTTGATGTAAACTTTTAATTGTTTGATGTGCATTTACGTTGAATGTTGATTTTTAGTTTACGCGTAAAAGTTTAAAATAAATAATTGAATGTTCATTGATGTAAAAAGGTGTGAAAATGTGAGTTGTTACAGTCTCCCCATGTTAAAAGATTTTCGTCCCGATATTCAGTTTGAGTTGCCTTCCGGGATGGTGGTAATGAAGTGGTGTGGGTAAATATTATTATTATTTTATTTATTTATATATTTTCTATACGTGAAAAGGGAACCCAACGGTCGTGAAACAGCGCGACCCAATGTTATGAACAGTAACCCACGTTATTTCCTCGCTTTTAAATACCAAATTTTTATCCTCTGTTTCTCGTACAACACTTAATCTTTACTTAATTTCCACTTATACAAACTCGTCTTTAAAATGTTTGATATATCACACTTTTGGCGTGGGCTTAGGCGCGATAGGCAATCGGCATTTTATCTTCTGCCTCGTCCCATACGAAGCAAGATTTTTAGAATTTGGCTTTTATTCTAGTGGATTCTGCGTTCCGATCATCGTTTCGCCTATTGGCGGGATTGCTTTGGAAGATTAGATATTTTTGCTAGGGGAGGGTGGTAATAAAACTTGTATTTCCTATTATGTTCTTATTATCTTATTTCTAGATAATAAAACGGATGTTGTGGCAAGTAATTCTCAAAAAATCCCCCCCCCTCCTTTTGTATTTTTTATTTATGTTTATCGATTATTTTTTGTTACCATGCATAGTAACTCGTTTGCGTTCCTTTTTAAATTGCTTTAACTTGAGCGTTCAAGATTAGTGACGTTGGTTTAATATTTATTGTCGCAACCATAGCTCGATTTCTAGTGGGCTTATTCGTTCCCTTCGGCTTAACGCGTTAGTTATAACATTTTTTTTACTTTATATGTAACGGTGGTGTTATGGGGTTTTACTCAGTTATTATGGATTATTAGTTTGATTCTCGCGATAAATTATTTTTGATGAATACGCACACAAAACTTGATATAAATTGATAATTAGTTTCGTTGAGCAAGAAGTTTATAGCGATTGATACTCTCAGATGCGCATTGGAGTCCTTCATTGAATTATACATAGGTGATCAAGCTATGTATATTTGAGGATTAACGATGCATTGCTCATTTTTATCAAAATAGTGTTATAATTTGGCTTGCTAAATAGAAAGTTAAAGTATATTTTTCGACAAAAATTTTACGATACAATAATTGATAATATTTTGCAACATTGGTACAACAGAAATTAAGAAGAAAGTACACTACGATTTCTTAAAGGAAATAGAGTCTGAAGAAAGGAACTTCCAACTTGGGTTGCAATAAGGTAAGTCGGGTCAAAGATTGACCTAGGTGACTTCAACAGTATGAGACAGGTGTTCAAATTCAAAGTTTGAATGGTAAGGTAACTAACGAAATTGGCGGATTGTGACAAGTTTCAATGTTATGTACTACGGTATTATGTAAAATCATGAAAAAGGTTTCAAAGACCATCGTGTCATTCACAATGTCTTGAGAAAAATCTTAGTATTTATATAGATAACTCTTATATAAATAAGTGCTGAGTATGTGTGAAAGAATGTAAATAGATACTTTGTTATATTATATAAGCAACGACCCTCATATTAGTAATTTACGTACTACTAATAATAAATACGTATAGGAATCAAGGTATGGCATCTAGTTATGTGACCAACGAAATGCAACAAAAGAAGTGTGTGTATGTCTCGTTTTTAAACCCTTTTGTATGATCGCAATGTTTGTAAAAACGTTATAGTCTAGTAAATGCAACCTATTCTCTATATAACTTGGCTCTCATTGACCAATCTATAACATCCGCCAGAAAATGGTGCATAGCGGAATATGTTGTCCAGGAAGCAATTACTTCATATATACCATTGCTCAACGTTCATTGAATGAGAGAAGAACGACCTCTAACTGTGTAGTCTTTGTGAAATGAAAAAATCTTGATTATTTAGACTCAATGCACATAATAAGCCAAGCATCTATTCACTGAGGAAAAAGCTTAAAAGTGTTAACGATAAAACGTTGGTGAGTTCATAGGTTTTTGTCATGTTAAATGTTAAACCTAAAGTTTAGTAAAGCATGCGTATGACTCATTTCCATCCTTAATTGTTCACAAAGAGATGTTGTAGAATGTCGAAAATCAAAGGTTGTAAGGTTCTGAATGACCATTTCAATCCAAAATAGTCGCGCAAATATCAAAGTATAAAAAGTTGGAATTGAAGATGTGTATGATTATTGTATCCCATACAATAGTCACAAAAAGTTAAGTATAGTTGGACCACCATTGTTCAAAGTATGTATTGCCACTTTATTCAAGGCAACATAAATATTCTTGTGTGTATAAAACAATGATTACGATTACTCTAAGTTCATGAAACTGTTGCGTAGACTCATTTACATGCTACTTTATTCAAGGCACCGTAAGTGTTCATGTTCATGTAAATGTTGTGCTCCGACATGCTATAACGTTCGTTTGT
The DNA here is from genome assembly GCA_026074375.1 of Tanacetum coccineum. NCBI lineage: Eukaryota > Viridiplantae > Streptophyta > Magnoliopsida > Asterales > Asteraceae > Tanacetum > Tanacetum coccineum. The sequence continues at coordinate 33,898 of BQNB010055639.1, forward strand.
CCAGTGATAGCTAATCACCGACGGTGGCTGTTGTTGTTTGTTTGTTTTGTTGTTGAACAGCCCGAATGATCTATTTTATAACATTCGCCGCTTACTCTCAAGTAATTATAGTTTAATACCGCTTAAGATAATCCGTAATTCGTTTGGGTAAAAGTAAAGTAATATCCTTGTTTTAAAAAATAAAGTGAAACAAGCAATGTATTTCATCCCAAAATAAGTAATTGAGTATGTAGACCAGTTTGTAAAACGAATTGTAAATGCACATGTAATAAATTCAAACCAATCATGTAAATGAATTTGGTAACAAGCATGTTCTCACCCCAAAAGTTATAAAGTATATGCAAAACAAGTAAAACGTAGGGCTATAAACTCACCTTGAGTTAATAGATAACAAGTATTTTAGATGCGTGAATTACGTTACATGGGTAGTCCGAAATGCAACCTAATTAATTATTGGTCGTATGAGTACTAAGTTCTTCGAATAACTAACACCGTATATAATTCTATATAGCTACATCACTATCTAATTGTATTTATGAAATAATATTTAAATCACATTTGATAAATAATAACCCCGTATTTGTACCCGTATATTCGTATAAATAGTTCAATCGCATTTGTAAAATAATATTTATAAAGTGTTAAGACATGTATAATATTATTTAAGTGATTCTAAAATGTTTCAGAATTTTTTTATTAAAGACGAACCAACACTATTTACATAAGGAAATAGTTCTCAAGTATAAAATAGTGCGTATGTTTCTCGTTTTAAGTTCGTTTTGTACGTTCTTTATATTCACGCTTTCGTATATCAAAATATTACATTTTAATATTTCTAGTCCTCTGATAAACAGTACTTTTACTATTCATGCACTTTTATAAAATTATTTTTATAAATTTAATTAGCGTAGTCTCGTAAAAGTCGTATCTTATTCGTTTTAACTCCGATTTAGTGTTTTTTCTTGCACGTCTTCGTAATTAAAATATTCTATCTATGTATGATAATTTCAAAAAACTTCTGAGAAGTAGTAGTTGATTTTTATTAAATTCCTATTTATTATAAAAATTCTTTTATTTTTTTAATTATCGTAAACTTGCAAATAGCATAACTTCTTCGTTATAACTTGGTTTTTTGAGTTCTTTATATGCCTACGATCCTTGTAACATGTGGTATTGTATAAAAACATATAATAAATACTTTATTTTCGAGATTAAAACCAAATTTTTATGATTTTAACATAAAAGTTATGTTTAAAAACTTGTTTTTTATAAGTTCTATAGCTTAGTTAACTAATTCGCTACAAGTCCTTTAATCCAGTCATTTGTCCAAGTAATGTTCATGATAACAAGTTCTTAACCTCAATATAGCATAATGATAAAGTAATTCAAACTATGATCAAGTGTAAAAATCCATTTTACATGTTAATATGTTTCCTAGATGGTGATTTACTATATAGACATTATATACACATAAAATCACAAATGTAAAGAGTGTAGGGTTTTTAGATGACCTTAGAATGAAGTATGAAAAAAGAGAAAAAAGATCTAAACCCTAAATTATCACAAAACCCAAGATTTCTAAATTCAATGAAAAAACCCTAATTTCACTGGAAACCCTAATCTTGATCCTTTCTCGTTTAACCCTTTTAAACACTAAACCAAGCCTTCAAACCTTCTTGTAATACCTTAGATATAATGTTAGAATACTTTAATGTATGGTAAATAAAATTGTATGGATTGTTTAAGGGGGTTTGAGTTTGGCCGTGGCTTAGGAGGAAGAAACAAGAGATATCGTGTTGTTTTCACTAAGGAAAATGTGTTGTGTGTTTTAACTATAAGTCTTGTACTCCTTTTATACTACTAGAACCTAATTGAAATCAAGACCAAGTGCATTATTAGAAAGCCAAGACCAAGGAAACATGGGGAGTGAAATAAAGAAGAAAAATGGTCAAGTTACGTCTGTCATAGTCTAATCATAATATGTCTAAGGATTTGTACAACTCCTAGTTGATAAAATGTGTGCTTTTTGTCCCCTAGGTAAGCAATATACACGAAAATTAGGGGAGGGAGGTGACTAAGATGTGTCTTGATATTTTGTGTTGATATTTTAGTGTAACTTGTAGTTTTAAATGTGTAGTTTAAATGTAGTAGTATAAACTTATAAAGTGTTGGTTTTGGTTTAATTCTTATACATAGAATTCGGTCAATATGGTACCAAGGGTGAAGTTTTATAAAACTTTGAGTATTAGGTATAAAAATAGGTATTTGTTGAAGCGTAGATAAGTTTTGGTGGTTCCGGGTATGCCTAAATGTATTTTATCGCGAAACGTAAACACTTTAGGTGGCCAATAAAAATAAAATATGGAAAGTTAATAATTATCCTGCAAATAATCATATAACACTAGTTTGACATAACTTTTAATTGTTTGATGTTCGTTTACGTTGAATGTTGATTTTTAGTTTACGCGATTTAGCTAAACGTTGGAAATTTAAAGTGAACGCTTAAAAGTTTAAAATAAATAATTGGATGTTCATTGATGTAAAAAGGTGTGAAAATGTGAGTTGTTACACCAATAATTGTGATGGTAGTAAAAATACATGAGTTTTGACTACTTTTTACATTCCCATTGCAATGTGCAAACATCGGAACCATACCAAAGATAGAAAATGACACAAGACAAAGGAAATACATACTTTACAATTTAAGCAAATCGCTTAACTGATAAATGGGACTTTATCTTACAGGGTAGGCTAAGGCTGTAAAGGTTGTAGTGTGAAACAAATAGTGTGTGTTATCCTTAAAGGTATTTGGTTTACAGGGTTTTTAAGGGTATCTTACTCTTAAAAATGGAGTAAGCCAGGGTTTTTACGGGGTTAACTAACAATGTAGTTAGTTATGATACAACATATAAGGCTTTATGGGTGGTGTAATCCTAGAAATTTACCAATTTAAACAAGTTACTCCATCTGAATCTATAGTACTCATTATTGTGGTCTCGAATAGATATACCAAGCGAAGTTCTAAAGTCTACAACATCACCGCACTCATATTTTATGGGATTTGGGTAAACATTTGGAAACGGATAAGGTTAAATCCTCATAATATCTAATAATAGTTATGCGTGCGGGTTATGTAACTAGTAATTTCATAAAAGTATGCTTGAATTTTTTTTAAATTTGTGTATAATTTAAGCAATTTAATGTGAAAAATAAGACAAGTAACGTTCTAATTCCCATCCCCCCCCACTTAAATTATAAAACATCCTCGTTGTATAGAATAAACATTAAAAATGATAAATTAAAAGAATTAGAATAAGAAACTTACCTGATGTTTTGCTCGGTAGATTCTCCAAGTTGAGTTTATTGAGCAAGAATTAGAGATGATCGATACTTCACCAACTTTGTCGATTTCTTTTCCAGCAAGGTCCTGTGCAAAATATAGGAAAAACATGCAGAATCCTATCTCGGGTATCCTACGGTTAATAAAATAATAAAATAACTGTACAGGCAGTCAATACGCCGTATCCAAAAACCAGGATACACAATATAGAAAGATGTAAAAAGTATCAATACTAGTCAGTCTGCCAAATTCGCCGTATCATGTGCATGAATACGCCGTATAGACAAATCTGACGATAAAGTTTTAAATGCATAAAAAATAAAGGACTGATAACGTCCAGACATTCAATACGCCGTATGGTATAGAGCGGATACGCCGTTTTGATGTTTGGGAAGACAAACTCAATAAAAATAAATAAAAAACGGTCCAGGTTGTCTCCCGGGAAGCACTTTTCTTTCAGCTAGTCTTTAAGTTAGACTTTTTCTTCAGCTTACTTCACCTACTCCTTGGTGCACGTCACGGTCCACCCCTTGTCCTTTTTCTAAAAAATATCTTGGTAGATATGAGACACACTATCTTCGTTTCTTTCCCAAGCATTGTATTCACATGATTGTATAGCAGTGTATTCTTCGTTAAGTCCTAATGAATACTTTATTGCTTTAAGCTTCTCGGCTTTGCACACCCTTTTACTAGGCTGCTTGATGTAAGTTTTAACACACGTAAAAATTTATATAAAATATAATACTTTAAAAGAGTAATCAAGAAGATTACCAAGTTACCCTTGATAAAGTTCACTCTCAAAAATATATATAATATAATATATAATACGTATATTAAACCGGATAAGTATGATCACCCGGGTCGTTTTCCCAACGACTAGTGAAATTGAAACCTCGTTTAAGCTTGGATTCTGATTTGAATAAAGCAAAGATATTTGATTTGGAAAGCTATGACTACTAAATAAAAAGCAACAATTTCATAATTTAATTGAAACGCGAAACGGGACACTAAAACTAAGGCCAAAAACCTAAATTCTATAAAACTAAACCTAATTTTTATTTTTCTTTTAAAATGTATTCTAATTAGCTAAAAACGAAGTTTAAAAAAAACTAGGACGAAAACGGAGTTAAAACGAGGGTTAAAATTGAAAACCGAGAACACGAACGAAACCCGTTCTTTAAAAAGATGAGTTTTTGCAAAATAGAGTTTACGAAAGCGAAAGTAATTTTCCTACGAACTTTATATAAAAAGAAAATTTTATAAAAAAGATTTTTATTTTTCTGATTATTTTTCTATTTTTTATGATTTTTTAAAGTTTTTAAAGAAAATAAAAGATTAAAAATACTAAACTTAAAGTAAAAATTCTAGAAAAAAATACAGAAAATAGCTTAAGCTTTTAGAATCCTAGGAAAAATAAGCCCGAAGTTGTAGCTTATAAAATAAGCCACAAAATAAGCTTAACAGCTTATTAAGCTTATAAAGCCAAAAGGTGTATAAAGGTTTAAAGAAAGGATATGAAAACGGATGAGCTATTGTAGCAAACTGGTTAAGGTGTTGGTGTTGTGTATGGGAGGTCGTGGGTTCGAGTGTGGTGGCAACCCCTTTTTGCACTTTTTTATTTTTTTTTTTACTTTTAAAAACTAAATACTAGGACTTATAGAAGACACAAAAATAGGCTACTTTAATAAAGGAAACATAAGATAAAACTAACTTATAAGCTCAAAAACAGCTTATATAAGCTGCTGTCACAGTGAGTGGGCTTTTGGGCTTATTCTCACTTAAAAGCTT
>BQNB010055640.1:0-39025 GCA_026074375.1 Tanacetum coccineum
ACCAGCATTAACTTTAATTTCATTACAAAAAGCATTTCCATCATCAATATTAATTCTCACAAGCTCTTTTTCTGTTTTTAAACTCACAATATCTCTCAGTTCTTTTTCTCACTCAACACTCTGTCTGTTTTTCATGCACATATCTCTCTTTCTATTTTTACTCACTTTTCTCTCAATTCTTTTTCTTACTCAATCACTCTTTCTGTTTTTATTTCACACATCTCTCATTCTGTTTTTCAGCTCACTAATTCTCTCTTTTCTTTTTTTCACCAATTCAGATAGTTTTGTACAATGTGCCATTAATTCCATTAGTTTCATATTATCCTCCTCACTTCCAAGTATGTTAACTCTTGAGAGAGGTGGATCATTGGACTATTTAGATGCAGCCTCAAACCTAGTTTGAGCATCTGCAACCCCAATATGGTAACTTAGCACCTAGGACCACTACCTAAATTAGTTCCCTGAGGAAAAGACTCATTAAGTGTTGCCATAGATTAGGTCCTATTTATGTTACCACTATCCTGCTTTGCTTCTAAGCTAGAAGTAGTAGTGGCAGCCATTTCCATTCTGTCTTCCTACTCCTTATAAACAGTCTCATCTGCAACAAGGTGAATAGGTCCACTAGACTGAGATATCTAAGTGTTCCTTTTGGATATCCTAGGTTTGTGAGTCTTAAGATGATGATAAAACAGTGATTGGTTCTTTATTAGAGTGTTGAGCAGGTGTGGATGTGTGTTGGGGATCAGTGGGTTGTCCTGACCCTTCACCAATTGCTACTTAATGTTACATTCCCTTTCATCTAATCTTAATTAACCTCCCCTCAAACAATACTTCAGAGATTGAGTAATCCATAGCTAGCAATTAGAAAGTTAAATCTGCTAACATCAAAAGCCTTTGTGACATTTTGGTCTATGTAAATCTTGATCACTTGAATCAACTTCTTCTCATAATAATCTCTGATGAAATGGTGCCTAATCTCTATGTGCTTAGTTTTAGAGTGAAACACTAGATTCTTCACAATACAAATGGTGCTACTGAAACCTTCCAACATCTAAAGCTTTTGTAAATAAGTCTACAAAATAGGTTATCGTAGGGATTTAAACTCACTTGAAAAACTTTTTAATCATAGTAAACAAGTCTCTTAAAAAATGAAATCTAATCTCAATTTTGTTTTGTTTTAGTATGTGAAACAGGATTATTAACATTACATATAGTACTATTATTGTCACTATTAATCATGGTGTGCATAAAATTATACCCATAATCTAGCATTTGATTCTGAATCCAGAGTACTTGCCCACAGCAACTAGCAGCAGCCACATATTCAGCTTTTAGTATAGAGGTGGCCACACAGTTTTTGCTTCTGCACACATGATATCAATCAGCATCATAGAACTGACAAAAAAAAAACTCCATTTGTTGATTTCCTAACTAAGCTTTGACTCTACATATCACTATTGAATATGCCAACCAGATCAAAGGGAGAATTTCTAGGATACCAAAGGCCTAGATTAGGTTGGCCTTTTAGGTACCTAAAAATCCTTTTTACAGCATGTGAGTGTAAAACTTTAGGTGTAACTTGGAATCTGGCACATGCATATACTGCAAACATAATGTCTGGTCTAGATGATGTAAGATACATTAATGATCCAATCATAAGATCTGTAGAGATGAACATCAACATCATCACCATGCGAGTCCTTGAGCAAAGGCTTTTCTGTATCCATTGGGTGCTAGCTGTCCTGACATCTGTGAAACCAAACTTCTTTAATATCTTAGCTACATATTTATCCTGACTGATAAATATCCTATCTTTTCTTTGCTTCATTTTCAAACCTAAGTAGAAATTGAGTTCTCCTATAGAACTCAACTGAAACTTGTCATGCATCAGTTTTTCAAATTCAGTACATAACTCCTTGTTTGTAGAGACAAAGATAATGTCATCAACATAGACCTGTACAAGCAAAATATATCCTTTTTTCTTCTTGATAAATAGGTCTGATCTATCTTTCCTCTTTGAAACCCATTGTCCAATAAATACTTAGCCAGGGTTCCATACCAGGCTCTTAGAGCTTGATGCAAACCATACAGTGCTTTCACTACCTTATAAACTTTGTCAGGATAGTCAGGATCTTCAAATCCTAGAGGTTGACATACATAGACCGTCTTCTTCAATTGTAACGATAAAAGGAGCATCACTCTTTGCACTTCCATCTATATAACCTTGATGCCCATACGGAAGCATAATCTAAGAACAATCTTATTGCATCAATTCTAGCCACAGGAGCAAAAACTTTATCATAATCAATACCTTCTTCTTGAGTAATATCATAAGGGCAACTAGCCTTGCTTTGTTCCTTGTTACTATGCTTCTGTCATCTTTCTTGTTCTTGAACTATATCCATTTTGCACCAATCAACTCTCTTACTTTTAGGCAAAAATCCACTAGTATCCAAGACCTTTTTTGTAGTTAAACTGTAAAAGATCCTCCTGCATTGCTTCTCCCAAGCTAATCACTTAGAGCTTTGTCAATTCCTTTATTGTTCTTTTTGGGATAAGGAAACAAGCAAACAACAAGTATAAGGTCTTTAAGAATTTTCTCATCATAAAACAGCACTAATGAACCCATGTATCGTTTGTATTCTTTGTCCATGTCCCTTATCTGTTACACCAAATTCTATATCACACAATGCACATTATCAATGTGAATTATCTTTATGTGATCTTGTATTTGTAGTAGTAGGAACTTGATAGATGGTAGTAAGGTTGCTCATATCCGTTTCTGTTTCATTACCAAATAAATCAGCATGTGTGGCTTCAAGTGTAGCACTTCCTCCTAAAGAAAATATGTCAAATACATTTTGAGAGCAATTTGACCTTGTAGTAATAACTGTTGGACTAACAATATTAATATTTAGACTACCAGTTTTAAAATTTGCACTAGTAGTATTAATACTTGGCCCAACAATATTAATATTTGGAGTACTGCTCTCAGGTTGCTCTTGATCACTAAATCCACTTGCTTTGCTTACACCTTCATCATCCTTCTTTTCAGCATTACTAGAAGGTTGTGGGTTCATCATCATTAGAATTCTTTGAAGAAGAATCAAACATTGAATCATCTTTCAACAGTGGCATCACAATGTAGTATTGGATAAATTAAGTCTCTTGTTAGTGTGACATGCACCATTACATTCTTCTGAACCTGCAAAATCATTAGAGTTTGTACCTGCAACAGCTGGCACATAATTCATTGATTTTGTTAGACTATCAATATCAAACAGCCACTTTGGACCATCACCTGTAACAATAGGTTTATTCTCCAAGAACCTAATGTGCAAGTTTTCTTCTACTTTCCTGGTTCTAATGTTGTATACTCTAAAAGCCTTACTAGTCAATGAGTATCCAACAAAGAAACCATCATCAGATTTTCCATCAAACTTGCCAAGATGATCTAAAGTATGAAGGATGGTAACATGACACCCAAATGGGACCCTCATGTAGCTAGAGCAGATTCTACCTCAAAACAAACAATCATAGGGGTCTTGTTTATGAGCTTTAACTAAATTACCCTAATTCTGCAAATAGAAATCAGTATTAACTGTCTTCACAGCCCAAAATGTAGTAAAGTACACGTTAGATGTTAACTGTAATCGCTGGATTCTGAACAAGCCTCAATTAGTGTCCTAATTCTCTTTTCAGCCAACCCATTTTACTGAGGAGTTCTAGCTACACTAAATTCCCTCTTAATGCCTTTCTTTTCACAAAACTCATTCATAACTATATTCTTAAACTCTGTCCCATTGTCATATCTGATTATTTTTACCTTTTTATCAACTAGATTTTCTATTTTAGTTATAAAGTTTTTAAGGATGCCAATAGTCTCATCCTAGAGGCTAAAAAGAAACCCAAGTGAATCTGCAATATTCATCATGCACTACAAGACAATATTTCTTATTCATTAAGTTGCTCACAAAAGTTGGACCAAACAAGTCCATATGCAACATGAATAAAGGCTGGGTAATAGAGTTTTGGATCTTGGACTTACAAGAAGCTTTGTGTTGCTTTCCCTTAAGGCAAGCAACACAAGTTTGGTCATTTTCAAAACGTTTTGCAGGTAATCCCCTCAACAAGATTATCACTACCCATTGCTATATATTTTTAAGTTTATTAAATGGACCATAGCCTCCTATGCTTTAGCGTTGATTCATCAAGTGTGGGCTTTGCAACAAGACAGGTTAATCTCTCTTTAGGAACAATATTTTTCATATCAACGCTGTACATGTTGTTCTTTTTAGGAACTTTAAGTAAAACCTGACTTTCATTAGGTAACTTAAAATCAGGAGACAGAACAAAACATGCAGTGTCAGCAAAAAGAACACTGTTCTTTTTGTCATACATCTATGAGACACTAAAAAGGTTAAACTGTAACTCCTTGACAAAGTACACATCCTCAAAATCAAGCTTACTAGTTTTAAGAGTTCCTTTACCAGTAATTCTTCCTCTTCTGGCTCTTCCCCCAAAGGTAACATATCCTCTATCAAATTCCTTGAAGTCTGAGAGATAGGACATGTTACCTGTCATGTGCCTAGAGCATCCACTATCAACATATCCTTGATCTTCTTTTTGTGAATGACCCTGCACATAAAGATAAGGAAATTAGTTTCCTTTAGGGACCCAAGCCATCACTGACTTGGATCTGCCCCGTGCATCAATATAATTTTGTCTCTTGAAAGTAATTGATGCACTGTTAAGTTTGGTAGGTCTCCAAACCAAACATGCTGAGGCCTTAACAACATTAACCTGATTTGCCCTGACAACATTAACTACTACTAAAGTTGGCCTAGCAGTATTAACTGTTTGTGGCTTAGCAATATAAACTTTTTCCTTAGCATTATTAACTTTTTTGTTAGAGTTTTTGTTAGTTAATGTTATTCTTGATTGATACGGCCTCTTTATAGTTGATTGTGCTAATTTTGAAAAATATGACATTGGTCTAGCTCTATAAACTGTAGTTTTGGGATGAGCAGTATTAACAAGCTGATGAGTAGGTTTTTATACACTAATAAAATATACGATATAATACCACAAGAGCAATTAAGAAAATTCCCTAAGGAAAATTCACTCTTAAAAGATATATATAATATATAATACGTATATTTAACCGGGAAGTGTGATCACCCGGGTCGTTTCCCCAAGGACTTGTGCAATTGAAACCACGTTTTAGCTTGGATTATGATTTGAATAAGAGCAAAGATATTTTTGATTAAATACTAAAAATACTTAAAATCAACAAAAACTAAAAATTAAGCATAGAGACAAATAGTTAGAAATCAAAATTTAACTAAAAACGCGAGTCGGAACACTAAAACTAAGGCCAAAAACTTAAATTCTACAAAATTAAACCTTATTTAAAATTTTCTTTTAAAATGTATTTTAATTGACTAAAAACGAAGTTTAAAAAAAACTAGAACGAAAACGGAGTTAAAACGAGAGTTAAAACTTGAAAACCGAGAACGGGAACGAAACCCGTTCTTTTAAAAAAATGAAATTTTGCAATTTAGACCCTATGAAAGAAAAACTAATTTTCCTACAAACTTAATGATAAAATAAAATTTTCTAAAAAAGATTTTTATTTTTTTGATTATTTTTCTATTTTTTATGATTTTTTAAAGTTTTTAAAGAAAATAAAAGATTAAAAATACTAAACTAATAGTAAAAATTCTAGAAAAAAGACAGAAAATAGCTTATGCTATATGAATCCTAGGAAAAATAAGCCCGAAGTCGTAGCTTATAAAATAAGCCACAAAATAAGCTGTCCTAGGAAAAATAAGCCCGAAGTCGTAGCTTATAAAATAAGCCACGAAATAAGCTTGACAGCTTATTTGGCTTATAAGGCCAAAATGAGTATAAAAGATTGATTGTGCAAGGGTCTTATGAAAAAGACCCAAGGGCACAGCGGTAAGGAGTGAGTGTGTATGAGGGTTGAGACTAGGTCGAGGTCGGGGGTTCGAGCCCGACTCACCCCTGACCTCCTTGGTTTCCCCTTTTTTTTAAAAATTTTTGAAAAACTTATAAAAGCAAAGTTGATAAGCAACTTAAAATAAGCTATTTTAATAAACGAACTTTTTTATGAAAAGCTCTAAATAAGCTAATAAACAGCTTATTACTAGACAGTGAGCTTAAAAACTCATTATGCTTGTTAACACTAAAACACTTGCACACGACTCGATTTAAGCTCAAATTTAAAAACAAAAGCTATTCTAAGAAGCTTATGATGAGAATAAGCTAATCCTAATAAGCTAGTTTAACTGAGAACACTATAAGCCATCTAGAATTTAAGATCAAAAGAGCAAATTCAGAACTAAACTCTAAAAGCTCAAAATTAAGCTAAGCTCAAATGCACAATAAGCTAAGACATGAACTAAGCTTATGAGAACTTAACAAACAACTAATAAGCTATAAGTTTAAACAAGAAAATCAGATACTACAACTTAAAATTTTAAAATTAGAAGCTAAATTCTAATACTACTGTTTTTGGCTTTTTGGAATTTTTTAAAGAAAAAGCTAAATCAGACTTAACTCTAACTTAAGAAAGCTTAATTCTAATCTAAACTACTCTACTAAGCTAATTAAAAGAGATTTGACAACTTAAACTTATTAATAAAAGCTAAATAAGCCCAACAGTACTAACTTAGAAGTTAGTACTGTTAGCTTAGTATCAAACAGTCCCTGAGGGGGACTTTAGGCTTCTTTTTAATTAAGCTAGAGGATCCTTATGGACTCCTAGCTTATAAAACCTTTTTTATTACCTGGAAAATTACTTAAAACAACTTTTAAAAAACATTTTGAAAATCAATTAAGCTGAGAAAAAGCTAGAAGAAAAACAGACAGTAGTAACTAAGGTCACTACTGCTAGTGCAAATGGCAAAGCCACAAACACAAATGTGCAGGTTTCTCTAAGGGAAAACTTGCACTTCACACACTATTTGAGTGTGTTTGAACACGTTTCACACACAAACAAGCTAACTAAGCTATTGATTTGGAAATTTAACATTAACCAATAAATCTTGATAAAAAGATGATTATCTACTAATACTAACTTATATGATAATTATCAAATAGCTATTTAGCTAGAATCTAGGATCTACACTATGTGGTTCTGCAGTTAACGGCAGTAAGGGTGCGTTTAGTTCGCCGTTTAACTGCCCGTAAGGGTGCGTTTAGTACAGCAGCCCGTAAGGGTGTGTTTAGTTTTATTTTGCTTATATTATTAATATTTATCGGATATACTATATTAGACTTGTGACGAATTTAATATACTACGATTCGTAACGGACTTACAATATGGAAATAATGACAATAATCAATAAATACACTTGAATTACTAGGTTGTTTTCTATTAAATTGAATTGAGAAAGTTGACTTGCAACAAAGTCTTTCGACTTGGGATCGTTCTATAAACAAACACGTCATGCTGAAATTTCAAAAAATCTCTACACTTAGTTATTATCATTCGAAATTCTATTATCTTTGAAACCCGATAAAAGAACGAAGATATAAAGTCTTATGATTTATTAAATTGTAAATATACAATAACCCGGTGAATAAATGGAAACTATACTTTTACAAATGAGACAATATTTTAACTAAAACCCGTCGAGGAAACAAAATACTAAATTATAAAATATTTTTTTATAAGTCCCGACTAATAGACAAAATAATAACTTTTGTAAAAACTTTAAAGATGTCATTTATCTAATTCGAGACTTTAAAACGTGTGGTTATTTTTATGCAAAACTTTTTATTAATTTAATTAGTAATTTCCGAACATGTGTCAAAAATTACTGTGTTTCAATTATTTTTATCATGTTTCTTATATAATACTTGTAAACTATTATATACAGCGACTTATTCTTTTGGTTGTTTGTCTTTATTATATAATTCACCATATGAATTATATAATTGTTAATTTTTTTCCCATGTAATATATACGGAATATATTACATACTTTGCGTTTGCTTTTCGATTTATTTTATTTAACCAACCACCGAACTAATACAACTTGAGATCTAAATCTTTTATCAACGTGTCGTGTTGATGTAATCATCCATCGAAAAACCCAAATACATTATCCTAATCTAGTGGGACAGAGCCGTTAAGATAAACCGCAACTTCTTGGTCGAGCCGTTCTGATTACCGTTTGTGTTGTGCTTAATATGTGCATTTATGCCAATCGTTCTACAACATTGAGGTGAGTTTATAGCCCCTCTTTCACTTGTGTTACAATTACTTTACAAATCTCAGGGGAGAATACATGCTCGTTATGACTTGTTTACATACTTGTTTACATACTCTTTTACATACTTGATTGGATGCTTGATTTCGTAACTTGGTTACAAACTCGTTTACATACTCGTTACAAACTCGTTACCACTTTGTTATACACTCATTTGCATATCTCACGGTGAGATACAATACTTGTTTTTACTTATGGACTTGCTACTATAACCATTTTCTACTTTACTTTATGATTTCGAATTAGCTTAAGTTGCATGAACTGTGAATTACTCGGAAGGTAAGCGCGAATGTTATAAAATAGATCTACTTGGAATTGACAATCCCTGTTTGGTGATTAGCTATCACCGAAGATAAACGTTATACCATGTCGGAACATAACTGAATTGGTATCTTCAGGGCCAACAATCACATACATACGAACAATTATTGTGCCTTGAATAAATTGACATACATATAAGTCTACGCAGCAGTTTCATGAACTTAGAGTAATCGTAATCACTCATTGGGCAATACATACTTGAAACATTTCGTGATGGTTTTAATTATTATGCATACTTTGAACAATTGTTGTCTAACTTTCATACGTACAATTTTGTGACTATTATAAGGGTTGAAATGGTCATACACACTTTGCAAATATGTTAGGAATTTTGTATAACAGACTTAATTCTGTTAGTGTATTATAGTTAGTTCTGCTAGTTACATAGTTAGTACTGGTAGAAGGATTATCATAGTTAGTACTGGTAGTGTTAAATAGTTAACCACTAGGTTCGACTTTTAGAAGAAAAGAGAAGCTACAAAGGTCTCGTAACGCCCTTCAATCCATAGGATTGAAATGTTTATCTCGATTGCATCTTATAAGTAGTGAGTTGCTTTATGTTTATCAATTTATACTCGTTTATGTGCTTAAGTATCGACCTATCATTTAACTGGATCTAGTAAACGGACCAAGTGGACTAGATGCTAGGATAGCTCTCCATATTGCAATTTATATATCTAGAGTAATAGGATCACAAATATTATCTATCTTTGCCTCTAGTCTAGTAAACAAGTTGGACTAACAGGTGACCTAGGATCCACAAATAACATTATGATTCATTGGGTTAAGATCTGGACAGTGAACTACTATTATATAAAGAGTCGTTAAGTAGTATGTTATTAAAGTCTCGATGAGCTAGGATTCAATAAGATCACCATTATTGTTTTCTAAGATAGATTATAATCAACCATGCCATGTCTAGGTTTTAGGAAGAAGAGCCGCCTTAATCTAGGAATGATATATCAACAACGAGATAAGACAATCATTGCAAAACCTAAATTTTATTAGATTTTGTATGTGTTAATCGCCCAATCTCAGTCTAGGTAAACCAAAACTCGTGTCAGTCTCTCAGGCGGAAAACCCCCCTTTTGCCATTGGTTTTAGGTTTAACTTAGGTATAACATAGAATAAATTAGGACTAAATAAAGAATCTATATACTGATAGAATTTGAGAGTTAAACGTTATTTCTCTTAGTGATAGTAACTTACTTACACAAACTACAACTGACCGTGGACACTTCACGTTAGTGTTTTTTAGGTATAGTCGGGGCTAAAATATAATAGTAAACTTGATAATAAATAATAACCTACGCACAACTGACCACATCAATCGGATATCTCATGATGAAGTCGAATCTAGAATGGACCGTTGTCAGAATCATGTGCATTGATTGGTTAAATTAGAGCCTCATGCATACAGTAGCATTCAGGATCTTCATACTCTTCTACATCCGTGCCATCAGCAAGTAGAAAATCATTATGTTCCTCATCAAGAAGAATCCCAACCTCATCTTTCTTAGCTAGCAGCATCTGCTCCTGGAAATACTTTGAATCACGAACCCTTAGTGATGTGTTCTCTTGTAGGGTCAATTATTTGATTATCAATTTTTACATTTATATTTAGCCGACAAACCTAAAACAACACTTTAACGGGCAGTATACCCGGTCAAGATGGAGCTTCGCGGTAAGTAGGGTGTCGAAAACACTAAGAGTGAACTTAAATTCCTATTTAAATCAAATATATTTAATTAGTTCTAATTAGTCTATTTACTGGTTAAACCTATGCTATATACGTTGTCTAATGATATGGGGGGTTTTCAGCCTGAGAGACTGGCTCAAGTTTGGTGGTGACAAATATAAATTCAATAAACAATAAACACAAAGAAAATTATAGATAGAAAAGCGGTACAAGCCAAATGATAGAAAACTGTATTAGCCATATTAAATCCAGTTCAATGTTGGTTTGTTTGTTTTAGTGCAATGATTTACTTATCTCGAAGCGGCATATCATTCTTAAGACTTAGGCGGGACATCATCCCAAGACCTAGAAGATTAATCCTGTCACAATTAATGCGTCCGCATAAAGCATTCTTTTGTTTAATTATAATCTATCTTAGGGAATCAAAGCAGCGGTGATCCTTTTAAAACCCTAGCCCAACGGGACTTTACCTATTTATTGTTTGATGGTGTTTTATATACTGATAGTCTACTATTCAAATCTTTATCAGTTAATTAAGAGCATGATTGCTGAAACATATACGGGTCACCTACCGGTCCAACTAAGCTTATAATTCAATGATAAAGAGATAATGTTATTTGTGATCCTATTGGTCCAGTAGTATAAAACACAATATGGAGAGCTAGTCCAAGTATTAGTACTGCTAGTCCAAGTATTAGTATGCTAGGCCAAGTGTTAGTACTGCTAGTCCAAGTATTAGTACTGCTAGGCTTTTGCGTGTTTGTTACTGCTAGGCCAGTGTTGTACTGATAGGCCTGCGTTAGTACTGCTAGGCCAAGTGTTAGTACTGCTAGGCCTGTTTTATGTACTGCTAGGCCAAGTGTTAGTACTGCTAGGCTTGTTTATGTTACCAGACCTATTTACTTAAGAATGGACAATGTAAGACCAAGAGGCTCATGTTTACCTATCAAGAGGTCTTACTACATAAAACCAGCTTTTAGACCCAAAGACTTAAAAATTAGTGTTAAAACTTTTGGGGTTAAAATATGACTACTGTGGAAAGAGCAGTAGTTAATACTGGTAAGGTAAGCTGATACTGACCTTAAAAGGTCAAGATGGGTTTGGAGACATAAGGAAATTACTGTGGATCAGTCTGATGTCCAAAGACAGGTTGTCTTTCATGCTCAAGAAGGTTGAGTATGTTGACCCAAAAGGGATTTCCATGTCTATAATGGCTTGGATCCCTAAAAGATACTAATTCTCTTAATTTTTGTGCAGGGCAATCCAGAGATCTTGTTATAGGATCATGCAGTGGTGGATAGTGGTTGCTCTAGCCATATGACTGGCAATAAAGCTTATCTTTCAGATTTTGAAGATTTCAATGGAGGCTTTTTGGCTTTTGGAAGTGATCCCAGAGGAGGGTTACTAGTTTGGAGAAAGAGTTGAAGGAAACCAAACAGACACTAGGGAATGTTGTGCTTAAATTGGTAAAGAAGGTAAAATATCTGGAAATAGCTTTGAAGAGGAAATCCAAGAAGGTAATTGTGTCTGCATCAGAGGGTGAAGAACTAGAGGATCAGGGGAGGATAATTTAGGATATTGATGATGATCCTCTAGTATCTTTGTTTAGAGAATCCATGAAAGAGAAGTCAACATATTTTGTTAATCATACAAAAGCTTCAGGGGAGGCTCAAGAAGAAGAAATCAATCCTACAATCTTGGAGGCAGCTAAAACTTTGTCAAAAGTTGCTTCTCAAAGTGTTAGCAAAGCAAAGTCGACTGATAAGGGCAAGAGATATAGGAGGAGAGCAAGGTCAATGGCTAAAAACATTAATACTGGATTGGATGCTGAGGGTGAGATTAATACTAGTAGAGTTGAGATTAATACTGGTATTGAAGATGTTAATACTGGTAGTACTAAAGTTGATACTGGTAGAACATCAATTAGTACTTCTAGTATAATTCTTTCTCCTAAAAGGGTCAAAGGGAAGGAAAAGCTTAGATGGTTGAAGAGGATATCCAAGCTACTCATAAGACTAAAGAACAAATAAGACAAGAAGAAGCTGGATTGGAAGAGGCTATAAGATTGCAAGCTCAAATGGATGAAGAAGTTGCAAAACAGATTCATTTAGATAAGATGGTAGCCAAAAGAGTGCAGGAAGAACAAGAATTGTCAAAGCAACAACTGAAAAGAAAGGTGAAGTTCAAAAGAAGCCCTGCACTGTTCTATACTGAAGAAGTTTGGCGACACCATTAGGGCTAAAATGGAGATAATAAGGTAGTCAAGAGGTCTCCAAGGAGAAGTATAAGCAATGATGATTTTGCAAAAAGAATGGTGGAAATGATAAATAAGAAGAAGAAGTTCTATGTTGAACAAAAAGCTAAAGCAAAAAGGAGTAAGCCAATGACACAAGCACAACAAAGAGAGTACATGAGTACCTTCATTAAGAATCAGAGCTCATGGAAATTGTCTTAATTGAAGAAGCTTTCTTTTGAAGAAGTTAAAGTATGGAATTGAGAAGTGATGAAGAGTATAAAGCTTTCGTGCCCATGGAAACTGAAGCAAGAGTGAAAAAACATGGATTACAGCTAGAACAAGAAACTTCAAAGAAACAGAAGATTGACATTGAGGATGCTTCAATCACAAAGGGAAAATATGAAGTTGTAAAGGAAGAAGAAGCTAAAGTGTTAGTTAAGAAACAGGAAAAAGAAGGAAGCAAAAGGCAAGAAAGGGAATAAATATTGCCAAGACTGCAGAGATGTATGACAGAGTACTTTAGGGTGATCTCAAGACCATGTTTGATCCACCTCTTAGTGATGATGCAATCTGGAGTTTGCCACTTCAACAGAAGATAATTAATTGGAGGTACTATCCTACTTGTGTAGTACATTGCCTAACATTAGATGCATCTATTATATATATGTTAGCAGATAGAAAAAAGCATTGTCAAAAGATGCTGCCAAGTAATGATCTAAGAGTGAGCTTCTAGATGGAACAATGGTTGAAGTTAGTTATCAACTCATAAAGATGATTTGAGAAGCATGCTTTGGATAAGAAGTGTTGTGTCTTCAGTAGCAGTGAGCATATTTTTTTTAGGAAACTATGGACTATGATGGAATTGGGAAGGATTGTTCAAATGTTGGTTTAATCATCACACAACAAATGGTCATCAGTTCACCATGTCTAACAGACATCCAGAACTGGCTAGTCCAAGGCAAACGGCTTTGTTAAAGACTTCTCAAATCCGTTGATGGTTGACAGTTTACCAAAAAATTGTATGGTACATAAAACTCACATGTTTTTAAAACAAGAGTTGGTACTCATGGAGCAAAGGCTACTCGTAAAGAGATCTCAAATCCGTTAATAGCTGATAGTTTGCTAAAAACTATAAGGTTATCAATGCACCTTGTTATTGCAATGAAGCATTGACTAGTCCATAGCAAATGGTATGGTAAATATTAAGACATATCATATCCGTTTGATGTGTTGGTAGTTTGCCATAAACTACAAACCACTTTGTTGGATGTTGCTGTGTAGCTATGATGAAGAGAAGACAAAGACTAAAATACAAAGTATGATCTGTTTTTTTAAATAAAAAAAAGAATAACAAACAGATCATTATGTTTGGATACAAATTCTCAATAGCCCAAACTGAAGACAACTGAAGAAACTTATAAGGGTTGAAATGGTCATACACACTTTGCAAATCTGTCAGGAATTTTGTATAACAGACTTAATTCTATTAGTGTATTATAGTTAGTTCTGCTAGTTACATAGTTAGTACTGGTAGAAGGATTATCATAATTAGTACTGATAGTGTTAAATAGTTAATACTGCTCATGTAATAGTTAAGTCTGCTTACGCAAAAGTTAGTTAGAGTTAAATATATGCATGAGATATCTTAGGAAAGGATATGCATTATCTTTATACGCGTTTTGTAAAGCCGCTTAGGGTCTCCTTAGTCTATAAAAGGAACCCTAGGCATAGTTAGTAGATATAGTTCTACACAGATCATAGAGATCAAATAGTAATCATAATTTATAATTTGCAACCTAGGCAGATTCAAAGTTTAATATAAAAGTTCTTTTGTGATATTCAATATTATTCTTTTTAGCATTATTGATTAGATTCTGCATAATCGATAGTGTCTACTCAGTGTTTCATTATTGTTGCTTTAGAATTATCTAAAGAAGCAAACTCTTTGCAAGCTGAATGTTAAGATCTATTCAGTAAATCGATCCAACAAGTGGTATCAGAGCTTCTGTGGAAACTCTAAATAAGAAGAACTCCATTGTTTGAAGCAGATCTACAATCAAACTTGTAAGATGGCCATCTCCTCTTCAAGCTCATCAAGTTCTTCTGACAGTGAGGTACAAAAATGTTCTAAACAATGTCTTGAATCATTTAAAACTCTTCAAAAGAACTATGATACTGAAAGAGAAAAACATAACAAAGCAAAACTAGAAATCAGGGGTTATGAGATAGCCTTAGAGTCACTAGAATCTAGGATTCTTGTACATGAAAAGAATGAATTGGCTTGGGGTGAGAAATATGAATTTCAAAACTATGAGCTTAAATGTAGAGAAATAAAAATTAACAACCTAAATCTGGAATTAGAGAAAGTTGTTAAGGAAAGAGATGAGTTAAAAGATAAGATTGCAAAATGGGAAGAATCATCCAAGAATCTAGATGAACTACTCAATAGTCAAATGAGTGCTAGAGATAAAACTGGTTTAGGATATGGCACACAATTGAATGAATTAAGTAGCAATCATGAAACTGATAGTGAGAATAGTTTGAGTATTTTTGATGTTAGATCAAGTGATGAAGAGAACACACCAGAAAATGATAGATTCTTAAAGAATGGGTATAAAGCTGTTCCCCCTCCATAACAGGGAACTTCTTAACCCCAAGAGCTGACATATCATTTGCAGGTTTAGATGAATATGCCATTAGGAATAAAATCATTGAGTCACAAACAACTGAGCTTAATACTAAAACAAGTGAGACTGTAGGTAAAACAAATGATGCAAATACTGAAAAGCCTAAGTCAGTCAGTGAGTCAGTTGTGTCTAATCCTAAGATTAACAGAGATAGAGTTATCATTGAGGATTGGAACTCAGATGATGAGGAAGAAGAGTATGAAGTGCAAACAGTTAGACCTGAGACTCAAACAGTTAAGAATAGAGATGATAAAAGTGGTCAAAATTCTAAGAAACAAGGAATTGGTTTTAGGAAAGTAAAAGCTTGCTTTTTTTGTAAAAGTACTGACCATCTGATCAAATATTGTAATTTTCATGACAAAAAGAGTCAATAGCCTAAGATGAAAAATGTGGTTAATACTGGTCAAAGGGAGGGCAAACCAGTATGGGATAATACCAAAAGGGTTAATCATTAAAACTTTTCAAAATACCCACATTTAAGTAAGACTTTTGTCCCATCAGGATTACTAATAAGAACAGGTTTGCATATGCCAAGTGTTAGTACTGCTAGGCCAAGTGTTTGTACATGATAGTCCAAGTATTAGTACTGCTAGGCCTGTTTGTACTGCTAGGCCAAGTGTTAGTACTGCTAGGCCTGTTTGTACTGCTAGACCAAGTGTTAGTACTGCTAGGATTGTTTGTACTGCTAGGCCAAGTGTTAGTACTGCTAGGCCTGTTTATGTTACCAGACCTATTTACCCAAGAATGGACAATGTAAGACCAAGAGGCTCATGTTCACCTATCAAGAGGTCTTACTACACAAAACTAGCTTTTAGACCCAAAGACTTAAAAAAAGATGTTAAAACTTTTGGGGTTCAAAATATGACTACTGTTGGGATAAGAGCAGTAGTTAATACTGGTAAGGGTAAGCTGAATACTGACCTTAAAAGGTTAAGATGGGTTTGAAGGCCTAAGGGAAATTACTTGGATCATGTGTCCAAAGACAGTGGATCTTTCATGCTCAAGAAGGTTGGGTATGTTGACCCAAAAGGGATTTCCAAGTCTATAATGGCTTGGATCCCTAAGAGATACTAATTCTCTTACTTTTTGTGCAGGGCAATCCAGAGATCTTGTTACAGGATCATGTAGTGGTGCATAGTGGTTGCTCTAGCAATATGACTGGCAACAAAGCTTATCATTCAGATTATGAAGATTTCAATGGAGGCTTTGTGGCTTTTGGCAGTGATCCCAAAGGAGGTAAAATAACGGGTAAAGGTAAAATCAAAACTGCTAATTTATACTTTGATGATGTTTATTTTGTAGATGAACTTAAGTTTAACCTTTTATCTGTCTCATAAATGTGTGACAAGAAAAATAGTGTCATTTTTACTGAGTCTGAATGCCTTATCTTGTCTCCTAGCTTTAAGCTTCTTGATGAAAGTCAAGTTGTACTTAGAGCTCCTAGAAAGGATGATGTGTACAGCTTGGATTTAAAGAACATTGTTCCTTCTAGAGGTATAACTTGTTTATATGCAAATGCAATAGCAGATGAGTCTAAATTATGGCACATGAGATTAGGTCATGTGAATTTCAAAAATATAAATAAACTTGTTAAAGGTCACCTAGTTAGAGGTTTACCTTCAAAAGTTTTTGTGAATGACCACACTTGTGTTGCCTGCAAAAAGGGTAAACAACACAAGGCCTCCTGTAAGGCTAAGTTAGAAAGAATCATCAGAAAGCCCTTAGAATTACTTCATATGGACTTATTTGGACCTGTCTCTGTAGAAAGTATTAACAAGAAAAGGTACTGCTTGGTTGTGACTGATGATTTCAGCAGATTTAGTTGGGTATTTTTCTTAGCTACCAAGGATGAAACATCTGAAATCCTTTGTAATCTTATCATAGGCTTAGAAAAACAATTGAATCATAATGTTAAAATCATTAGATGTGATAATGGGACAGAGTTTAAGAATCATGCTATGAATGAATTTTGTGCTAAGAAAGGAATCAAAAGGGAGTTTAGTATAGCTAGAACTCCACAACAGAATGGTCTTCGCAATAAGGAAAAACAAACCCTAATTGAGCAGCATGAACTATGTACAGACTCACTTTTTACCTATCCATTTTGGGCAGGATGGCAGTTACTACTGGCTTGCTATGTAACGAATAGGTATTAGTGACCAACCTTAAAATAAACACCTTATGAACATTAATAGGTATATCACATAGTATTAGTTTTATGAGACCGTTTGGGGGCCCTTGACATTTTGAACACCTAGATTCCATGGGCAAGTTGATGGAAATACTGATAAAGGTTATTTTGCTTTGGATACTCTACCTCTAGTAAAGCTTTTAGAGTATACAACAAAAGGACCAAAAGGGTAGAAGAGAATCTTCACATTGATTTTCTTGAAGATCAACCAAACTGTGCAGAACTGTCCTAATTAATTAGATGTTTTGATCTGATTTTCCTCACCAATTCAATGAACATAATTCGTTAGTGTAGGAAAATCAAGTTAATGTGGATGCAGGTACGCAAGATTCTTATGTTGTAGGTTCATCAGGAAAATATCAAAGACCTACTCAAGAATACATATTGCTTCCACTACAACCTTATAGGACAAGGATTCCAATAGAAAATGTTCCTCCACCTGCACATGAAAAATCTTCTAACAGTTCTCCTAAATACAATGTTGTATAAGATTCAAAAGATGCTGCTAACAAGGAAAGTGAACAAGACTTGCAAGATGAACTTGAGATGATGGTTACTTAAGAATTGGCTGCTAAAGCTTTGGATGATGTTCCAAACAAGCATATTGAAAAAGAAAAGGGAAATTGCATCTCAAAAGAAGCAGCTCAAGGCTACAAGTTACTAACAAGCTTAGTACTGATAGCCATCTGTTAGTACTCTGATAAGGCCATATGTTATACTGAAAGGCCTTTATAGTACTGATAGTCTAACACAACCATATTTTAGTGCTGCTAGTACTTGCCCACAGTTCAAGATCGCAGGTGAATCATCATTTGTCTATCTTGGAGGAAAAATACCTATTGATGCATCTACTCTCCCTAATGCTGAATTTACCCATTGATCCAAATATGCCCTGACTTGGAAGATGCTTCTGATACTCTCATACTCCTCCCAAATGATGGAATATTCAATAAGAGCTATGATGATGATAAAGAGTGGGTGCAGTGGCCTGGATTTCAACAACATGGAAACACCAATTGCTGTCAGTCCCTATTCCCTACACTCAGAATTCATAAGATTATCCAAAAGAAAAATTCAAAAGATCCTACAACACAGTTCAAACAAGAGGAAGATTCAAAAGGCTTCTTCAGCACTAACAAGCCTGATAAGTATACATCACAATACAGATCAAACAAATCACAGGATCAAGCCAAAACTATTGGATGCATGTTTTCTCTCTCAAAAAACCCAAGACTAATCACAATCCTTTACAAGAGAAAAGCTTGGTTAAAGCAAATGCACGAGAATTGCTTCATTCAAACTACAGAAGGTTTGGTACTTGTTGATTTGCCATATAGAAAAAGTAATTGGGCACATAAGTGGGGCCATCAGATTAAGAGGGATGAGAGAAGTATTGTTTGTGAAAAAACAAAGGCACGGCTTGTAGCACAAGGTTTAGACAGGAGGAAGGTATAGATTATGATGAGGTTTTTGCAGCTGTTTGGCCAGAATTGAGACAATTAGGTATTTTTAGCCTTGCATCATACATGGGATTTACTGTCTACCAATGGAGTAAAAGTGCATTACTTTATGGCACTATTAAAGAGGAAGTGTATGTTCATATCACCTCCAGGGATTTGTTGTATGCGCTCATGCCAAACCAAAGTCTATAAAGTGATCAAAGCTCTTTATGGTCTACATCAAGCTCCTAGAGCTTGGTATGAGACACTTTCTTCTTTTCTGATGGAAAATGGTTTCAGAAGAGGTACCATAGACAAAACATTGATTATCAAGAAGAAAAAGAGTGACATTATGTTAGTGCAAGTGTATGTAGATAACATTATTTTTGGCTCTACTAAGAAGTCTATTTGTACAGAGTTTGAAGATTGTATGCACAAAAGATTCTAGATGAGCTCCATGGGTGAACTCACATTCTTTTTAGGACTGCAGGTGAAGCAACAACCTGATGGAATCTTTATTAGTCAGGACAAGTAATGTAATACATCTCAAAGTAGATTTTGATTTTTGTCTATCAGAACCAGCTACTAACTAGTATTGAGTCTAATAAACCATTGGTCAAGGGATGCAAATGGTTTAGATGTAGATGTAAACATGTCCTACAGTCTTGATTGGCTCTCTAATGTACTTTGACTGCATCAAGGCCAACATCATGTTTGTTGTTTGTGCCTGTTCTAGTATTTTCAAGTCACTCTCCAAAAGCCTTAACACTTAAATCATGAAAAGGATTTTTTAGGTACGTCAAACATCACCCCAAATTAGGTTTATGGTATCCTAAGGAGTCACCTTTAACATGAAGCTTACTCAGATATGGATTAGGAGGAGCCAAAAGCCTTGATAGAAAATCACAATGGTGGATGGGTTTGTCAATTTCTTGGAAGAAGATTGATATCTTGGCAATGCAAGAAGTAGACTATTGTGGCAAATTCTACTACTGAGGCAGAATATGTTGCAGCTGCTAACTGTTGTGGGCAAGTATTATGGATACAGAATCAGATGATGGATTATGGTTTCAATTTCATGAACACCAAAATCCATATTGATAATGAGAGCACTATAAGTGTCATCAAGAATCCTGTTGCTCATTCAAGGACCAAGCATATTGAGATTCGTTTCCATTTTATAAGAGATTGTTATGAGAAGAGACTGATAGAGGTTATCAAGATTCACACAGATTCTAATGTTGCAGACCTTCTCACCAAAGGATTTGATGTCACAAGATTTAACTTTTTGGTGGTTAGCATTGGAATGTTAAATTTGTAGCTACATTTGATGGGAGGTTAAAATTGTAAAGGTTGTAAAGTGTAGTAAGTACTTCTAGTTAAAATTAATACTGCTAGGGTATTAATACTGGTAGTTAGGAAATAGTTAGTTCTAGTTAATGATATATTGTAGCATTTTTCTTGTTTTTGACTAACTATTTTAGGATAAGCATGGATTTAAGGATGGATAGAAGTTGTGCATGCCAAATAGATCACTTAATATAGTCCCTGTAAGTACTAAGTACTAGAGTTAATTCTGGTAGTCTATAAGTTAATTCTGATACTCTATAAGTTAATTCTAGAAGACTATATTAGTACTGGTAGGCTAATGTTAAGTCTGGTAGATGACCTGTTTGGTGCTGTGTGAGGAAAATTGATTTTTTCTTATTTAATTATTACCGTTAGAGATTTTTATACGACGCACAACTTCTAAGAATAGGGTTTTTCTATTTGGATAATTTACCTACACATTATTCTATATAAAAATCTTTCTTTGCTCTAAAGAAACCTCTTTTACAGTCGGTCCAATAAGAAACCTTGTTATTCATCGATAATAACTCAATTCTCTCTATCTAACTCCATACTTAGTAATTCACACTCTATCAAAACCCAGCACTAGAAATTGAATTCTTAAAACTACTTTTGTTCATCAACGTGTTTATATGGCCAATCTAAAGTACTCAAACAAGCATAATATGGTAGCTTTCCTGAAGAAACCAAATGAAAGTGTTGGTTTCACTAAGGTAGTGGATTTTCTTAAAGGTACATCTCTTAGGTATGCCTTAACTCAAAATCCTAATATCTATGACTACCCTAGTCAAACAGTTCTGGCAAACTGCCACATGTCAAAACACTTGCTAATGGGACTCAACATTAGTAGCATCTATAGACTCTTAAAAGTATACTATTACTGAGGGCATATGTCAGAAGTAAACTTTAAATTGCACATGCCACAGGAATTACATAATTTTATCTGATGCGGAAATAATATGCCTGGATTATCCACAAGTGGGGTATGGTTTAACTGAGGGTAAATTAAACTTTTTGGAAAAAAATTTGTCCACCTCATGGCAATTTTTAAATTCCACTCATATTTTACACTGCTTAAGCCTAAAGTCTGGTGATGGGATCAATTTTGGTAGTGACTGTGGCTACTTACTGCATTTTTAAAAAATCTGTCCTATCTAGAATTCGGGTTTATAATTTTTCTAAAATGATTTTTGATGGAATGGTTCATAACTTGGAGAGTAATACAAAATTTAAATGTATCCAAGATTTTTTCAAATTATTTTGGACATTAATACTAAATATAAAGGAAAGTATTTAGCCTTAACTTTGACAAAAAAGCTTTTTGCAAACATGAAAAGGTGTTATGCAGGGGATTTTGTACCAAATTTTTTTTATGGTTTGGGGGGGTTTTGCCTCTATGTTTGGCAGGTGCAGCTATGGATCAGGGTGACGGATCAGCACAACCAGCTGAACCCTATCACATACCTGTTGATCCACTACCATCCACATCCCTACCACCTATTCCATCATTACCACTTCAATCATCACCTCACTCACCACTTCAATCACCACCTCACTCACAACTTCAATCACCACCTCAGCCACCACTTCAATCACCACCTCACTCACCACTTCAATCACCACCTCACTCACCACTTCAATGACCACCTTACTCACCACCTCATTACTTATCACCTAGGTCCTATGAAGCACCTCTCCCTGAAGGTAACACATCAGGAAGTGCTGAGGCCAATATACAACTCAAGGAATTGATGGTACTTGTACCTAACTTGGTGACTAGGGTTACTAGTTTGGAGAAAGAGTTGAAGGAAACCAAACATATACTAGGGAATGTTGTGCTTAAATTGGTAAAGAAGGTGAAATCTCTGGAAATAGCTTTGAAGAGGAAATCTAAGAAGGTAATTATGTCTGCATCAGAGGGTGAAGAACCAGAGGATTAGGGTAGGATAATTCAGGATATTGATGATGATCCTTTAG
Source organism: Tanacetum coccineum (assembly GCA_026074375.1). Lineage (NCBI taxonomy): Eukaryota > Viridiplantae > Streptophyta > Magnoliopsida > Asterales > Asteraceae > Tanacetum > Tanacetum coccineum. The sequence goes on from BQNB010055640.1 coordinate 22,200, forward strand.
TTTCTTTGTTTAGAGAATCCATGAAAGAGAAGTCAACAGATTTTGTTACTCCTACAAAAGCTTCAGGGGAGGCTCAAGAAGAAGAAACCAGTCCTACAATCTTGGAGGTAGCTAAAACTTTGTTAAAAGTTGCTTCTCAAAGTGTTAGCAAAGCAAAGTCGACTGATAAGGGCAAGAGATATAGGAGGAGAGCAAGGTCAATGGCTAAAAACATTAATACTGGATTGGATGCTGAGGATGAGATTAATACTGGTAGAGTTGAGATTAATACTGGTATTGAAGATGTTAATACTGGTAGTACTAAAGTTGATACTGGTAGAACATCAATTAGTACTTCTAGTATAATTCTTTCTCCAAAAAGTGTCAAAGGGAAGTAAAAGCTCAGAGGTTGGGAAGAGATATCCAAGCTACGTCATAAGACTAAAGAACATATAAGACAAGAATAAGCTAGATTGAAAGAGGCTTATAAGATTGCAAGTCATGGATGAATAGAAGAAGTTGCAAAACAGATTCATTTAGATAAGATGGTAGCCAAAAGAGTGCAGGAAGAACAAGAATTGTCAGAGCAACAACTAAAAAGAAAGGCTGAAGTTCAAGAAGCTGCACAGTTCTATACTAAAGAAGATTGGGACACCATTAGGGAAAAACTGGAAGCTAATACAGAGGTAGTCAAGAGTCTCCAGGGAGAAAGTATAAGCAATGATGATTTTGCAAAAAGAATGATGGAAATGATAAATAAGAAGAAGAAGTTCTATGCTGAACAAAAAGCTAAAGCAAAAAGGAGTAAGCCAATGACACAAGCACAACAAAGAGAGTACATGAGTACCTTCATCAAGAATCAAAGCTCATGGAAATTGTTTTAATTGAAGAAGCTTTCTTTTGAAGAGTTAAAGACTGAATTTTAAAAGCTGATGAAGAGTATTAAAAGCTTTGTGCCCATGGAAACTGAAGCAAGAGTGAAAAGACATGGATTACAGCTAGAACAAGAAACTTCAAAGAAACACAAGATTGACATTGAGGATGCTTCAATCACAAAGGGAAAAGATGAAGTTGTAAAGGAAGAAGAAGCTGAAGTGTCAGTTAAGAAAATAGGAAAAAGAAGGAAGCAAAAGGTAAGAAAGGGAATAAATATTGCCAAGACTGCACAAGATGAGTTTGACAATGAAAGAGAATCATTTGTGAAAGAAAAAGTCAAAGATGCTTCATCAGAATCAAAGATTGGAGTAGATGCTATTCTAACTGCTACAAAACCTCCTACTATTGTTAATTAGAAGATCATTTCTCAATCAAGTCAAAAGGCTGCTTATCAGATGATAAGAAGAGATGGTTCTGATAAAATTTATATGAGTTTTGGAGCCATACTTAAAGACTTTTCAAGAGACGATCTTATAGAGTTGTACAAATTAGTGATAAAGAAGTATGGGGAAAATAGACCTGAAGAGATGTATGACAGAGTACTTTGGGGTGATCTCAAGACCATGTTTGATCCACCTCTGCCACTTCAACAGAAGATAATTAATTGGAAGTACTATCCTACTTGTGTAGTACATTGCCTAACATTGGATGCATCTACTATATATATGTTAGCAGATAGAAAATATCCTTTGTCAAAAGATGCTTGCCAAGTAATGCTAAAGATGAAGCTTCTAGATGGAACTTTAGATGAAGTTTGTTTTCATCTCCTGAAGATGATTGGAAAGCAAGCTGGGATAAGAAAGTGACGAGTCTCTCAGCAGCAGTGAGCATATTTTTTTAGGAAACTATGGACTATGATGGAATTGGGAAGGATTGTTCAAATGTTGGTTTAATCATCACACAATAAATGGTCATCAGTTTACCATGTCTAACAAACATCAAGAACTGGCTAGTCCAAGGCAAACGGCTTTGTTTAAGACTTCTCAAATCCGTTGATGGTTGATAGTTTAACAAAAACTGTATGGTAATCAACTCACCATGTTTTTAAAACAAAGAGTTGGCTACTCCAGAGCAAACGGCTACTGGTAAAGAGATCTCAAATCCGTTGATAGCTGATAGTTTGCTAAAAACTATAAGGTTACCAATGCACCTTGTTATTGCAATGAAGCATTGACTAGTCCATAGCAAATGGCTCATGGTAAAGACATATCAAATCAGTTGATGGCTGGTAGTTTGCCAAAAACTACAATGCCAACTTAGTTGGATGTTGCTGTGTAGCTGTGATGAAGAGAAGACAAAGACTAAAATACAAAGTATGATCTGTTTTTTTTAAATAAAAAAAAAGAATAACAAACATATCATTATTCAAGAGAAGCTAAGGACTTAAAGAAATGTTTGGATACAAATTCTCAATAGCCCAAACTGAAGACAACTGAAGAAACTTGAAGTTAACAAGTGAAGTTCAAGTTTAGGGGAGGATTGTTAGGAATTTTGTATAACAGACTTAATTTTATTAGTGTATTATAGTTAGTTATGCTAGTTACATAGTCAGTACTGGTAGAAGGATTATCATAGTTAGTACTGGTAGTGTTAAATAGTTAATACTGCTTATGTAATAGTTTAGTTTGCTTATGCAGAAGTTAGTTAGAGTTAAAGATATGCATGAGATATCTTAAGAAAGGATATGCATTATCTTTATACGCGTTTTGTAAAGCCCATTAGGGTTTCCTTAGTCTATAAAAGGAACCCTAGGCATAGCTAGTAGATATAGTTCTACACAGATCATAGAGATCGAATATAAATCATAGTTTGTAATCTGCAACCTAGGCAGATTCAAAGTTTAATATAAAAGTTCTTTTGTGATATTCAATATTGTTCTTCTTAGCATTATTGATTAGATTCTGCATAATCAATAGTGTCTACTCAGTGTTTCATTATTGTTGCTTTAGAATTATCTAAAGGAGCAAACTCTTTGCAAGCTGAAGGTTAAGATCTATTCAGTAAATCGATCCAACAAAATCTTTGGTGCAACATTTATACTTAAACAAACCTATGAACTAACCAACTTTATGTTGACCCTTTTAAGCATGTTTTTCTCAGGTGAATTAGATGCTTGGCTTATTTGATGTGCATTGGAGTCTAAATTTGACAAGATTTCATTCAGGGATTTTTACTTACATACAAATGATCAAATCTCATTGTATTGCTTTCAATCTTTTTATTGTGATGCAATTATGGGATAAATGTTATATCAATTTCAAGAAAGTCAACGAGATTACCTTTGAAACAACACATTTAGAGGTCGTTTAAGTGTATCATGTGCTTTTGTATTATGAAGTAACACTCCCGGACAATATTCCGCTGCTACCCAATTTTGGGGGTGTTACAAATAATCTGCCTAATTTATATCAATTTTTTTTAAATTTAGCATATTTTTTGTGAAATTATTAGGTGCGTGACCCCGCACACATAACCCTTGTTAGATATTGTGAGAATTTAGCCTTATCCATTTCCCAATGCTTACCAAGATTCCATAAAAATATGTGTGTGTCGGTGACTGTAGTAAACTTTAGAACTTTGCTTGGTATATTTATTCGAGACCACAATAATAAGCACTATTTTTAATAGATGGAGTGACATTTCTAAGCTGGTTAGTTTCTAGGATTACACCAAAAATCCTATATATGTTGTGATATTAGCTGACATATCATTTGCAGGTTTAGATGAATATGCCATTAGGAATAAAATCATTGAGTCACAAACAACTGAGCTTAATACTAAAACAAGTAAGACTGTAGGTAAAACAAATGATGCAAATACAGAAAAGCCTAAGTCAGTCAGTGAGTCAGTTGTGTCTAATCCTAAGATTAACAGAGATAGAGTTATCATTGAGGATTGAAACTCACATGATGAGGAAGAAGAGTATGAAGTGCAAATAGTTAGACCTGAGACTCAAACAGTTAAGACTAGAGATGATAAAAGTGGTCAAAATTCTAAGAAACAAGGAATTGGTTTTAGGAAAGTAAAAGCTTGCTTTGTTTGTAAAAGTACTGACCATCTGATCAAAGATTGTAATTTTCATGACAAAAAGAGTCAAGAGCCTAAGCTGAAAAATATGGTTAATACTGGTCAAAGGGAGGGCAAACCAGTATGGGATAATACCAAAAGGGTTAATCATCAAAACTTTTCAAAATACCCACATTTAAGTAAGCTTTTATCCCATCAAGTGTACTAACTAGAAATAGGTTTGCAGAGGCCAAGTGTTAGTACTGTTAGGCCAAGTGTTAGTACTGCTAGTCCAAGTATTAGTACTGCTAGGCCTGTTTGTACTGCTAGGCCAAGTGTTAGTACTGCTAGGCCTGTTTGTACTGCTAGGCCAAGTGTTAGTACTGCTAGGCCTGTTTGTACTGCTAGGCCAAGTGTTAGTACTGCTAGGCCTGTTTATGTTACCAGACCTATTTACCCAAGAATGGACAATGTAAGACCAAGAGGCTCATGTTCACCTATCAAGAGGTCTTACTACACAAAACTAGCTTTTAGACCCAAAGACTTAAAACAAGATGTTAAAACTTTTGGGGTTCAAAATATGACTACTGCTGGGACAAGAGCAGTAGTCATACCTGGTTAAGGGAAAAGCTGATATGACCTTAAAAAGGTCAAGATGGGTTTGGAGGCCTAAGGGAAATTACTTGGATCATGTGTCCAAAGACAGTGGATCTTTCATGCTCAAGAAGGTTGAGTATGTTGACCCAAAAGGGATTTCCAAGTCTATAATGGCTTGGATCCCTAAGAGATACTAATTCTCTTACTTTTTGTGCAGGGCAATCCAGAGATCTTGTTACAGGATCATGCAGTGGTGGATAGTGGTTGCTCTAGCCATATGACTGGCAACAAGCTTATCTGTCAGATTATGAAGATTTATGAGGCTTTTATGGCTTTTGGAAGTTGTCCCAAATGAGGCGTTATTTTTTTTGTTTTTTAAGGGGGTTTGGAGAAGAGTTGAAGAAAACCAAAGAAACTAGGGAATGTTGTGCTTAAATTGTAAAGAAGGTGAAATCTCTAGAATAGTTTGAAGAGGAAACAAGAAGAAAAAAAAAAAAGGAAAAAAAAAAGAAGGTAAATTGTGTCTAGCATCAGAGGATGAGAACCAGAGGATGGGAGAGGATATTCAGGATATTGATGATGATACTCTAGTCTGTTCTTTGTTCTAGGGAATCTTTTGAAAAGAGAAGTCAACAAATTTTTGTTAATCCTACAAAAGCTTTAGGGGAGCTCAGGATGAAGGAAAATTTAGTCCTACAATCTTGGACCGCGCTATAACTTGTCAAAAGTTGCTTCTCAAAGTGTTAGCAAAGCAAAGTCGACTGATAAGGGCAGAGATATAGGAGGAGAGCAAGGTCAATGGCTAAAAACATTAATACTGGATTGGATGCTGAGGATGAGATTAATACTGGTAGAGTTGAGATTAATACTGGTATTGAAGATGTTAATACTGGTAGTACTAAAGTTGATACTGGTAGAAAATCAATTAGTACTTCTAGTATAATTCTTTCTCCTAAAAGGGTCAAAGGGAAGGAAAAGCTCAGTGTGGTAGAGGATATCATGCTACTCTAAGACTTAAGACAAATAAGCTGGGAAGGAAGCTGGATTGGAAGAGGATATAAGATTGCCCAGCTCAATGGATGGAAGAAGTTGCAAAACATATTCATTTAGATAAGATGGTAGCCAAAAGAGTGCAGGAAGAACAAGAATTGTCAGAGCAACAACTGAAAAGAAAGGCTGAAGTTCAAGAAGCTGCACAGTTCTATACTGAAGAAGATTAGGACACCATTTAGGCAAAACTGGAAGCTAATGCAGAGGTAGTCAAGAGTCTCCAGGGAGAAAGTATAAGCAATGATGATTTTGCAAAAAGAAGGGTGGAAATGATAAATGAGAAAAGAAGTTTCTTTTGTGACAAAAGCTAAAGCAAAAAGGAGTAAGCCAATGACACAAGCACAACAAAGAGAGTACATGAGTACCTTCATCAAGAATCAGAGCTCATGGAAATTGTCTCAATTGAAGAAGCTTTCTTTTAAAGAGTTGAAGACTGAATTTGAAAAGCTGATGAAGAGTATTGAAAGCTTTGTGCCCATGGAAACTGAAGCAAGAGTGAAAAGACATGGATTACAGCTAGAACAAGAAACTTCAAAGAAACAGAAGATTGACATTAAGGATGCTTCAATCACAAAGGGAAAAGATGAAGTGTAATGGAAGAGAAGTGATAGTGTCAGTTAAGAAAACAAGAAAGAGAAGGAAGCAAAAGGCAAGAAAGGGAATAAATATTGCCAAGACTGCACAAGATGAGTTTAACAATGAAAGAGAAGCATTTGTGAAAGATAAAGTCAAAGATGCTTCATCAGAATCAGAGATTGGAGTAGATGCTATTCCAACTGCTACAAAACCTCCTACTATTGTTAATTGGAAGATCATTTATCAATCAAGTCAAAAGGCTGCTTATCAGATCATAAGAAGAGATGGTTCTGATAAATTTATTTGAGTTTTGGAGCCATACTAAAGAATTTTCAAAGAGATGTCTGTATAGTGTTGTACAAATTGTGATAAAGAAGTATGGTGCAAATAGACATGAAGAGGGGGGGGATGTATGACAGAGTTATCTTTGGGGTGATCTCAAGACCATGTTTGATCCACATCTTAGTGATGATGCAATCTGAGTTTGCCACTTCAACAGAAGATAATTAATTGGAGGTACTATCCTACTTGTGCATGTACTTGCCTAATTTTGGCATGCATCTACTTTATATATGTTAGCCCAGATAGAAAATATCCCTTTGTCAAAAGAATGCTTGCAAGTTAATGCTAAAAATGAAGCTTACTGATGGAACAATGGATGAAGTTTTTATCAAAACTCTGAAGAGATTGAGGAAGCAAGGCTGAATAAGAAAGTGACGGAGGTCTCTTAGTAGCAGTGAGCTATTTTTTTTGGGAAACTATGAACAATGATGGAATTAGGAAAGGATTGTTCAATGTTTGGTTTAATCATCACACAACAAATGGTCATCAGTTCACCATGTCTAACAGACATCAAGAACTGGCTAGTCCAAGACAAACGACTTTGGTAAAGACTTCTCAAATCCATTGATGGTTGACAGTTTACCAAAAACTATATAGTAATTAACTCACCATGTTTTTAAAACAAAGAGTTGGCTACTCCAGAGAAAACGGCTACTGGTAAAGAGATCTCAAATCCGTTGATAGCTGATAGTTTGCTAAAAACTATAAGGTTCAATGCTCCTTGTTATTGCAATGCAAGCATTAACTAGCTTTAGCAATCGGCTCATGGTAAAGACATATCGGAATCCGTAATGGATGTTGTTTGCCAAAAACTACAAAGCCAACTTAGTTGGATGTTGCTGTGTAGCTGTGATGAAGAGAAGACAAAGAATAAAAGACAAAGTATGATCTTTTTTTAAAATAAATAAAAAATAACAAACAGATCATTATTTAAGAGAAGCTAAGGACTTAAAGAAATGTTTGGATACAAATTCTAAAAAGCCTACTAAGGACAACTGAGACTACGTGAAGTTAACAAGTGAAGTTCATTATGTAGGGGAGGATTGTTAGGAATTTTGTATAACAGACTTAATTCTGTTAGTGTATTATAGTTAGTTCTGCTAGTTACACAGTTAGTAATGGTAGTGTTAAATAGTTAATACTGCTTATGTAATAGTTAAGTCTGCTTGCGCAGAAGTTTGTTAGAGTTAAAGATATGCATGTGATATCTTAGGAAAGGATATGCATTAATCTTTATACAGTTTGTTAAAGACCCATTAGGGTTTCACATTAGTCTATAAAAGGAACCCTAGGCATAGTTAGTAGAGTATAGTTTAACAGATCATAGAGATCGAATAGAAATAATTGTATGTAATCGGCAAACCTGGGCAGATTTAAAGTTTAATATAAAAGTTCTTTTGTGATATTCAATATTGTTCTTCTTAGCATTATTGATTAGATTCGGCATAATCAATAGTGTCTACTCAGTGTTTCATTATTGTTTTTACGAATTATCTAAGGAGGCAAAACTCTTTGCCATGTTGAAGGTAAGATCTATTCAAGTAAAATTGATACAACAAAATCTTTGGTGCAACATTTATACTTAAACAAACCTATGAACTCACCAACTTTATGTTGACCCTTTTAAGCATGTTTTTCTCAGGTGAATTAGATGCTTGGCTTATTTGACGTGCATTGGAGTCTAAATTTGACAAGATTTCATTCAGGGATTTTTAGTTACATACAATTGATCAAATCTCATTGTATTGCTTTCAAGCTTTTCATTGTGATGCAATTATGGGACAAATTTTATATCAATTTCAAGAAAGTCAACGAGATTACCTTTGAAACAACACATTTAGAGGTCGTTTACTTATATCTTGTGCTTTTGTATTATGAAGTAACACTCCCGGACAATATTCCGCTGCTACCCAATTTTGGGGGTGTTACAAATAATTTGCCTAATTTATATCAAAAAAAAATTTAGCATATTTTTGTAAAATTATTAGTTGTACGACCCCGCACACAAAACCCTTGTTAGACATTGTGAGAATTTTGCCTTATCTGTTTCCAAATGTTTACCTAAATTCCATAAAAATATGAGTGTGCCTCCATAAACCTTATATATCCTAGATATCACGAGCCACCAGGCTCTGATACCACATGTTGAGAATCGTTTAGCCCATCTAGGATTAGTTTTACAGATAACTTATATATGCAGCGGAATAATAAAGAACAATAAGTTATCAAACAAGGTTTTTCATTCAAACGATTTCCCTATTACCCCAACTATAATTTGGGGCTACACCAACTAACTATGGTGTATTATTCGACTTTAATCAGTCGACTATGCTATCTAGATAACTAACTACGGTGTACACACATACACACCTTTACACCTTAGCCTTCCCTATTAGATTAAGTCCTTAATCGGTTGCTAGTCGGTTTTGTGTAAAGTATTGTATTTCCTATCGCGGTGCATATTTTCTATCTCTGGTATGGTCAGGAAATTGCACAATGCAATTGGGTATGTGTGTCAATTTTCTATCTTTGGTTAGGCCGGGAAATTGCACAATGCAATGGGAAAATGTGAAAGTAGTGGTTTTTAAAAAAGAATTGTGTTTACTACTTACACTAGTATGATCGGATATTAATTATTCAGAGTTATCGTATTCGTGAAGTGGTGAAATTTTACACCGTAGTTCGTTTTTGGTTTATGTTTAAAAAATCAAAAAAATAGAAAAATACAAAAAAAAGATTAAGAGAGAGAAAAAAGTGAAATTTGTGAGATAATCGGTTCGTCTAAGCTTAACCGATATTATTATTTGAAGGATCAATTATTCATTGGTACGTGTTATAAACCAACGATGTAAAGTTATGCTGTATATTATTTCTAATTGGTCGCAATTATAAACCAACTATGTATTTTCATGTATAAAGTTGTAGATATCGCCACTAATATTGTATAGTATGTATATTATGGATGACTGAGAGTTGACTGTTACAGGAACACCAACTAAGGTTGTTTCTGTTGATCTATGATCAAGACATTTATGTGTATGAATTTATGTCTTTTTTATGGGGATGGTCGGGAAAATAACTAGCAACACTATTCCTTATTTGTTTGGACTTAATCTATTTGTTTGTTCTTTTTACTTAACAACAATTATATATGTCCCATACCTAATTCGTAACCTTAGGTCTTACTCGAATGAGGATGTAAGCAATCACATGTATCTATTTTATCGTTATGGATGTGTATGTGTGATTTTGTCGCCTTGTTGGTGTATTACTTTTGGTAAAAGATTAGACGGTCTATACCCAATATTATTCTTCATCCTAACCTTTGGTTTTACTCAAATGGGGATCTGAGCAATCATGTGTGTCTATTCCATCGTAATGGATGTGTATATATGATTTTGCCAGCCTTGTTGGTTTACTACTATTGGTGAAGATTACTAATCCTATTATTTATCTTATTAGAGTTAAGGATCGAGCAATCACATATGTCTATTCCATCGTTATGGATGTGTAAGTGTGGTTTTGTCACCTTTTCTGGAATATTGGTATCGATAGAGATCGGAAAGAATGATCAACTCATAAACCTTAACCTAATTTACCTTTTTAGACATGTCACTTCTTAGCTTTAGTGGTGGAGATGTGTATCCTTGCCAAGCTTATGAATGAATACTCGTCACGACCGAACAATTAAGCGAATTAGTTACATGTTACCACATAGATTAGTTGAGTGATTTGAGTGTTTTCATTTTCCTACTTTATGAGGTGTTTGTTTGTGTGCTAGTAATTAATAAAAAAATGCTTAAAGGAAAAATCTTAAACCTTGGTTTGGGATACATTTTCGTAAAGTTTTTTAAAGTCTACGTGAGGACAAGTAGGATTCAAGTGGGGGGATATTTGATGACATCAAATAACGTGTATTTTATAGTATTATTTAATCCCAGCTAAATTTCTCGTTCTATATTATTTTCTGCATAAATTGGTACTTAATTGCTTATATTTCTTATTTGTAGAAAATATGGAGCAATTAGTAAAGTTTAACTAAAAGGCGCGCATTTTGGAGTTTAAACAAATAAATCAAGAATATGTTGTTATGACAACCAATACGCCGTATCCATCAAGGAAGATACGGCGTATCTACGCCTGAACTTCACAAGCAACCACGAAGATATAAAGACCAATACGTCGTATCCATGAAGACTCATACGCCCTATCTACTGGCGGTTCATGAAAGATTCAAGAAGATATTTATCGTGGTCCCCACTCCAAAAAAACCCCAATACGCCGTATTGGCTACTTACAATACGACGTACCGACCAAATTCCAGAGGCTATAAATACCAAAACCTAAATACGAATTTAGTGTGCAAAAGAATATACCGAAGACTAAGAAGAAGGCATTAACCACTAGGTTTGACTTTTAGAAGAAAAGAGAAGCTACAAAGGTCTCGTAACGCCCTTTAATCCATAGGATTGAAATGTTTATCTCGATTGCATCTTATAAGTAGTGAGTTGCTTTATGTTTATCAATTTATACTCGTATATGTGCTTAAGTATCGACCTATCATTCAACTGGATCTAGAAAACGGACCAAGTGGACTAGATGCTAAGATAGCTCTCCATATTGCAATTTATATATCTAGAGTAATAGGATCACAAATATTGTCTATCTTTGCCTCTAGTTTAGTAAACAAGTTGGACTAACAGGTGACCTAGGATCCACAAATAACATTATGATTCATTGGGTGAAGATCTGGACAGTGAACTACTATTATATAAAGAGTCGTTAAGTAGTATGTTATTAAAGTCTCGATGAGCTAGGATTCAATAAGATCACCATTATTGTTTTCTAAGATAGATTATAATCAACCATGCCATGTCTAGGTTTTAGGAAGAAGTGCCGCCTTAATCTAGGAATGATATATCAACAACGAGATAAGACAATCATTGCAAAACCTAAATTTTATTAGATTAAATATGGTTAATGCGTTTTCCTTACAATAGGCTTGACCGCTTCTCTATCTTCTAAATATCAGATTGTGTGTGTTAATCGCCCAATCTCAGTCTAGGTAAACCAAAATTCGTGTCAGTCTCTCAGGCGGAAAACCCCCCTTTTGCCATTGGTTTTAGGTTTAACTTAGGTATAACATAGAATAAATTAGGACTAACATAAGTAACAAAAATACTGATAGAATTAGGAGTTAACATTCTTACTCTTAGTGATCGACACCTTACTTACCAACAAAACTACAACTGATCGGGTACACTTCCAGTTAGTGTTCTTTTAGGTATAGTCGGAAAAATATAAATAGTAAAACTTGATAATAATTAATACCTACGCACAACGACACATCAATAGGATATCTCACTGATGAAGTCAGAATCATAGATTGGACCGTTGTCAGAATCAGTGCATGCTTGTTAAATTAGAGCCATCATGCATACAGTAGCATTCAGATCTTCATACTCTTCTACCTCAGATGCATCAGCAAGTAGAAAATCATTATGTTCCTCATCAAGAAGAATCCCAACCTCATCTTTCTTAGCTAGCAGCATCTGCTCCTGGAAATACTTTGAATCACGAACCCTTAGTGATGTGTTCTCTTGTAGGGTCAATTATTTGATTATCAATTTTTATATTTATATTTAGCCGACAAACCTAAAACAACACTTTAACGGGCAGTATACCCGGTCAAGATGGAGCTTCGCGGTAAGTAGGGTGTCGAACACTAAGAGTGAAACATTAATCCTATATTCTATCAGTATTTTAATTAGTTCTAATTAGTTTATTTACTGGTTAAACCTATGCTATATACGTTGTCTAATGATATGGGTGGTTTTCAGCCGGAGAGACTGGCACAGGTTTGGTGGTTACAAATATAAATTCAATAAACAATAAACACAAAGAAAATTATAAGATAGAAAAGCGGTACAAGTCAAATGATAGAAAACTGTATTAGCAATATTAAATCCAGTTCAATGTCGGTTTGTTTGTTTTAGTGCAATGATTTACTTATCTCGAAGCGGCATATCATTCTTAAGACTTAGGCGGGACATCATCCTAAGACCTAGACACAATTAATCCTGTCATAATTAACGCGTCCGCATAAAGCATTCTTTAGTTTAATTATAATCTATTTTAGGGAATCAAAGCAGCGGTGATCCTTTTAAAACCCTAGCCCAACGGGACTTTACCCAATTATTGTTGGATGGTGTTTTATATATTGGTAGTCCACTATTCAAATCTTTATCAGTTAATTAAGAGCATGATTGCTGAAACATATACGGGTCACCTACCGGTCTAACTAAGCTTATAATTCAAAGACAAAGACAGAATGTTATTTGTGATCCTATTGGTCCAGTAGTATAAAACACAATATGGAGAGCTATCCCGGTATCTTGATTACTTTTTAGGTATCACTAGACCCAGTTGAATGATAGGTCGCATATTCAAACACATAAATAAGTATGAGGTGATAAACATAATTAAACAATCAACGATTAATTAAGAAATCAATTTTAAAACAAACCAAACATTAAACTTTCATTAAGATGGCTAATACCCGAGGGTATTAGCCCACAACCATTGTAATTATACAAGCGTAATCAAACAATTGAATCGAACGATTAAGAGAGTAAAAATTACACGATGTCTTCTATGGATTCGTGATTAATGCTTGACCTTGGTGGCTGATCTTATCTTCTAAAATTCATCTTTAATGAGTATGGTATAAAGAATATGATATTGCATACTAAAAACTTGTTTTTGAGTCTTCTATTTATAGTGTCTGAAAAAGACTCGATACGCCGTATCTGGCTAGGTCGATACGGCGTATAGGGCTGGATTCCTTGGGTGCACGCTATGTTCTCAATCAATCATTGATATCATTCCCAATTTACTTTTATTACTGTATCTTCGAATAGTTATCTTCATGGATACGGCGTATGGAAGAAGTCAGATACGCCGTATTTGGAATTGGTCAAACGCACTTTCTAGTGAAGTCTTGGAGCTGATACGCCGTATCTCTTTTGTTGGATATGGCGTATGTAGTCAGAAATCAGCAATCTTCAAATGTCTTCGTTTTAGCTCTAAATTATGCGCCTTTTAGCTTGTCTTCACAAAACACTCCTGAATTACTGTATTTATCAACTAAAAAGCAATTAAGTACTAATAATGCAATAAATATATAAAAGTGGGCGAAACAGATAGGATAAATGATATAATAAAGTGACATTATTTGATGTCATCAAATATCCCCCCACTTGAATCCTACTTATCCTCAAGTAGACTTTAGAAAAGTTTTAGTTTATGAAAATTTGTCCCAACCGAAGTTAAGGATTTTCCGTTTAAGCATCGTTTTGTCCTAATCACCTGTACATAACCAAGCTCCTCACGAAATATGGAAATGAAAGCACTCAGATCACTAAACTAATCTAGGGTGCAACATTTTAGTTGGTACGCTTAAATGCTCGGTCGTGATTAGTTTTCAATCATAAGCTTGGCAAGGATACAAATCTCCATCGCTAAATCTAAGGAGAAACAAGTCAAAAAATAAATTAGGTCAAGAAGGCTTAGGGTTGATCATTCAACAATCTTTTACCAAAAGTACCACACCAACAAGGCAGCTGCATCATACATACACGACTGTAACGATGGAATAGACACATACAATCTGATCACATCCTTGTTCGTGTTTAACCAATGGTTAGGATGAAGAACGATATAGGGTAGGGAGCTTCTAACTTTCACCGAAAGTCGTCATCCAACAAGGCAGTTGAGACATGCATACATGGCCGTAACGACGAAATAGACATGCATGCTCGTACAAGTCCTCGTTCGAGTAGACATTAAGGTTAGTTGCTATGAAAGGGAAGTTAAATGGGTGTTAAACAAAATTTCATGAAACAAATAGATTAAGCCAACAAACAAGGTATGGTTTCTAGTAACTTTCCTACGACCGTTCCATGACAAAGACTCGAATATATAGACAAATGCCTCGATCAAGGAAATGACAAAGACAACCTAAGTTGGCGTTCCCATAATGGTCAACTTTCCTTACATCCTGCTCTTTACATACTTTTACAGAATAAGTGGTGATATCGGCCACTTTTTACAAGACTTTACATCGTTGATTTTTGTAATGTATCAACGAATAATCGATCCTTCTAAGTAATTCCTTCAGTATAAACTTCTTTTGAACTGAATATTTTTCTTCCTTCTCTTTTTTTGCTGCTTTTTCTCTTTTTCCATTTTTTATATTTTTTTATAATACATCATAAATCTCGGTTTTATTTCACCGTCTTCACTATCATAATTCATCCGGATAATCTTTTCCTTGTAACACTTCTTCTTCGGACATGATTCATAATCGCGAAAGTAGCGAAACTTACGAGCTACATAATTTTCCCATTGCATTGTGCAATTTCCCGACCATTACAAAGATAGAAAATTTTCACTTTGACACAGGAAATACAAAACTTTACACGAAAGCAACTAGCAACTTTGATTAAAATAGGCTTAATCTACACGGTAGGCTAAGGTGCAAAGGTGTAACGAAACATATAATATGGTGTAGAAAAAGAAAGGAATGGCTCAACAGGTTGTTCTAGGGAATCTTACTCTAAAAATGAGAGTAAACAAAGGGTTACACGGGATTTAACTAACCAGTGTAGTTAGTTAATTTTACGACATGTAGGCTATTTGGTTTAATCCTAGAAATTTATCAGTTGAACATGTTCCTCCATCTAAATCCATAGTACTCATCATTGCGGTCTCGAGTGATATACCAGGCCAAGTTCTAAAGTCCACTACATCACCGACACACTCATAATTTTGTGGAATTTTTAGTAAGCAATTGGAAATGGGATAGGCTTAATTTTCACAATATGTATCAAGGGTTATAGTGCGCTAGGTAATGTAACTAGTGACTTTTACAAAAGTCATGATAAATTTTTTTTAACATTTGGCCTGTTTTAAGCACTTTTAAGCACGTAGCATGTTATTTTGTAAAAAAGAAGACAAGTACGTTCTAATTCTCCATCCCCTCACTTAAATTATACAGCGTCCTCGTTGTATAGACAAAACAATTAAATAAGGGAATATAGAATTAGAACGGAAAATTCCCTGATGTTTTGCTCGTGATAATTCTTTAAGATGAGTTCTTTAGCAAAAAGCGTGTTGACTAAGGTTTCAGAATGCCTGGATAAGTTTAACACATGTCTTTTTCAGAATATACCATATCATAGTCTCAGCAAGGTCCTGCATAAAAGGTTAGAAGACGAGTGCAATTTCTATCTCGCTACAATGGTACAAGAAAACAATTAAACACACAACTGTACAGGGATCAATACACCGTATCCCAAACCCTAGGATACGCCGTATGGTTCCTGTAAAAACAATTAAATACTGGAAATTAAATATTAAGTTTTTTTTTAAACTGATAACGTCCAGACACGTCTATACGCCGTATCCAGAGGGGTTCAATACGCCGTATAGAGTGTCTGGGAAGACAGATTCGTGCAACAAACAATTAAAATGCGACAAACAATTAAAATGACCGAGTTGTCTCCCGGGAAGCACTTTTGTTTCAGCTGGTCTTTAAGTTTGACCGTTTTCCTCCTTCTTATTCGTCCTCTATAATTCGCTCGCACTTGTCCCCGAGAGGGAATTTCTTCAGAATCATTTGGCATGATGCATACTTTTTGCAAAATTTCATGCCGAGCACAACGTCTTTTGTTATATCATCACCGTCAATGATGCTAAAACCTGTAATAATAGAAAATTTTCTGACGAAAACAGGTATAACGATCAATGTTCCGGCATGACTCTTCCCTTCATCCTTGTCCTTAATTATGGAATAATAAAAGCTTTTGGACATTAAGTTAATGGACAAGGAAGGGAGGAGGTCAGCGTTAACATACTTATACCCGATTACACAAGAAAATTTCATTTTATATAAAAAGAGTTAGGTTTAAGAAAAGTTGGCTCAAAATCAACATCTTGATTCGTTTTAGGTTCTAGAGGTGTGTCCAAATCATTTAACTCTGTATAGTTACCATAATTTGGTTTGAATGATTCATCATCCTCTCCTATAAGCTCTGTTTTTGAATCAAGACTTTTTATCACAAAGACCCTTTTGATTATGCTAGTGGCGGGCTTAACCCTTTTAAAAACATGTTTTTCTTCCCTGAACCTTAAAGTAATCTTCCTTTTAAAGACATCAATCTTGGAATGGGCAGTTGATAAGAATGGTCGTCCGAGGATCAAAGGGACATCGTCATCCTCGGGTATGTCCAAGATGATAAAGTGTAACGCCCTGACCCAAAAGGGTAGAAGTATTACAA
>BQNB010055641.1:5495-33132 GCA_026074375.1 Tanacetum coccineum
TATCCCATGAATATAACCCATTTTGAATAATTATTGCAAAGAATTGTTACTTAATCGTTTATATTTGAGAATTGCAGTAATTATGGAGTACTTGGTAAAGATTAGCAAAAAGGCGCGTATTCTAGAGCTTAAACGAAGATATTTTGAAGAATATTATTTTGACGCCTAATACACCGTATCCATCAAGGAAGATACGGCGTATCTGTGCCTGCACTTCACTAAAGACCTCGAAGGAAACAAGTTCAATACGCCATATCCAGAGAAGACCTATACGTTGTATTCAAGTTATAGTATGTGAATATTCTAGAAGATATCAATGTGGTCCCTACTCTAAGAAACCCCTGATACGCCGCATCGAACCCATTTGATACGCTGTATCGACCATATTCCAGACCCTATAAATAGAAAACTCAAAAACGAGTTTTAAGTGTGCTAAATCATATTATCGATACCTAAACCACAAAAGTCGATTTTTAGAGGAGAAAAAGAGCAGAAGAGGTCTTGCAACGCGATCTAATTCATAGGAGACAACATGTAATTTCTTATACTTTTGTAATCGTTCAGTTTTTGTATCATTCATTAACTCGGTTAGTTTACCTTGGCTAGACCATTGCTTTTGTATTAATTATGATGTTTGAAGGCTAATACCTTTGGGTATTAGTCATTGTTATGAAGATCTGAATGTTTGGTTTTGTTTATATCTTGATTGCTTGATTTATTGTTGTATGCTTGTTTATGTTTATTAGTTTATACTTGTTTATGTGCTTTTGTATGCGACTTATCATTCAACTGGATCTAGTGATACTGACCAAGTAATCTAGATATCAGGATAACTCTCCATATAGTGACTTATACATCTAGACCAATAGGATCATGAATAACGACTAGTCTTGCCTTTAGATTTCGGGCATAGTTGGACCATTTAGTGACCTTGGGATCAACGAGTATGTTCTTACTCAATTGGTAAAGATTTGGCCTGTGGACTACTAGAGTATAAATCACCATTAAGCAGTAAGTGGGTAAAGTCTCTATAAGCTAGGATTTAACCAGATCACCATTGCTCTAATCCTTAAGATAGATTATAATCAGCAAATAAGGATGTTTTATACGGATACATCTAATTGTGACAAAATTATTCGTATCTAGGTCTTAGGAAGAAGTACCGCCTAAGTTTTAAGAATGATATGCCACCTCGAGATAAGTAATCATTGCACTGAATAAACAAACCAACTTCTAATCGGATTAATGCTGGCTAATACAATTTTCTATTATAAGGCTTGACCGCTCTTTTATCTTCTGTGAATTTGCTTGTGAGTGTTTAAGTGTTTTGAATTGATTATAGTCATCACCAAACCCGTGTCAGTCTCTCAGACTAACCCCCCATTTTACCTGTTAGAATGAGGACTAAGACTAACATAGGTTTAGCATAGGTTTGACTTAGATTATAATTAACCTAGATTAGTTAACCAAAATATAAATAAATTGAAAGATTTTACCTCGCTCCAAGTGTTCGACACCCTACTTACCACTATACTACCATCGATCGGGTACACTGCCCGTTAAAGTGTTGTTTTTGGTTGAGTCGGCAAAATATAAATTTAAAACTTGAACTTTCATAAGTAAACACCACACAACGACACATCATGGAGGTTACTTCCTTTTACAAAAATCTTAAAATTAGCATTCTACAAATGTCTTTGGTCTTTGCTCGTGGTCTTGAATTTTGTCTTTTAATGTGTGATATGTGTAGTGATCTTTAGACTTTAGGCTTGAGCTTGTTCCTTTAATCTTGTCTTGTATGTGATCTTTAAGCTTCTTTGAGATCATCAGCCAAACATAATCTCTTATCATCATCTTGTGATCTTTTTCCATCTTGTGTACTTGTGACCTTTGGACCGACATGCTCATACTATACTTGATCTTTAACTTGAAAGCTTGTAGAGTCATCTTTCTTGAATTCTTTAACTTTAACACTTCGTCACTTCAAGAAGGACATACGGTATCAGAGTAGCGGAAGTCTTGAAACATGTACTTGAGCTTTCATAATGTCTTTACATATGTCGATCGAGTATGAGCATGTGGCTATAAATCTTTGACTCTGCTGGAATTAGGTACTTCCATGTCCATATTTATATGAATATGCAACAAAACAGTTAGCAATAAAGTTGGGGGACGAATATAGCTATGTCATTCGCCTATGTTTGGTTGGATTAACCTTTGAATCCATAAGGATCGACCTGTGATCAGGTAGATTCAAATTAAGAAGAATCTCCTTGACATGATTTCCAGATTGCAGTATTGACTCTTCCTAACATATATGTATCAGATTCATCGTACTCAGCTTGTTCTCATTACCTGAACGTCTCAAAGTAGACAACACGATGAGAGTAAACTAGTGAGTTACTGTCTCACCGATTGAATAAAAATTAATTTAAGAAAATCAATTGACGTGTCACTTGCTAAAGTAATTTTGCGACACATCGAGTGTTTTATGCATTTCAAACTTTGTAAACCGTCAATTCATAATCTGGATGGAATAGATATCCAGTGTCACAAGTTTGATCCATATAGGATCTCACAAGTCACCTATCCCAGAGCTTGTTTGATGTTGGCTCTGGAAGGATTTCCATCGTCATTGTGAATACTTAAGTATCACTCTGATGTTCTGGCAATATCATAAGGATAATGCGTAGGATTCTTAAGATATTACTTGCTCTCATAGTATGTGAGAAATAAATATATTGGAATAGTGTCCTAGTGAAACTTATGGATGATCTCTTTATGGCTCTAGACTCGATAATACACATTTGGTTTTAGTAATCGGAGGCTGGAGCTGATTGCCTCTTTTTCAATATCAACAATCTCAAAGTGAGAAATTAATAGAAATGAGAGTAATCTTTGTGAGTTTTAGAACAAGAGTCTTTTCGACCTTGAGTGGCTGGGGAGGGTTGTGCATTGCATCACTGGGTCCATGATGACTATCTTCAATACCAGACAACAGCTTAGTGTTTCTGATAGCCTATTTATTGACCCGATTTTTGCCTAAGTGTAAGGAGGGCTTCTTTCTTTTAACCCTTTATCTTAACTTTTAATTTTCATTCTTCAACCCCTTCGATGCTTACCAAGACTTCATCACTAACACCTTGTTGGGTTTCTTCCAGTGTTAGCTCTGTCTTAGTCTGCATTATCCCTTTTTTATCACTTTTTCTCCTTTTGAATCATACCTATGGACTTCTATTCTATCTAATGAAATGTCTCTAGGTAGATCCCTCTGGTTCTGGCTAGATTGTGGTAACGAACACCTATACCTAACCACCTTATAACTCTAATTAATTAAATACATGGTCGGTCTTTTGGTATTGTCCTCAGCCTTAAAATAATTTGAAAACATCAATCAAGGTACTTTGTTATATAAATTAAAACATTTAGTACCTCGATGGTTTTACTTTTCAGAAATGCTCCCCCTTAACACATGCATCGATAACTGAAATTTATTAGCATGGCGAGGAAGGAGTTCACACTTGAGCCTTTATGATCACATTTTTACAAGTAATATATATTTTAATCATTTTTTCCCCGTATAAAAAATGTCACATCTCTTGATATTTTGGATATTAATTGATTCATATATGTATGAAAAGTATTTGGGGAGAAAAATGTTCTCATCAAATATAATAAGCCTTATTAGGATCATTTTAATGCTCCCTGATGCATAAATTGTTTTAAATATTTACTTTCTAAGTTTAAAATTTATAAAACTCGTCTACCGATACACGCACTAACGGGCAGAGATCCCGGTCGTATATAGTCCAGTAGTTTGGTAAATCCGAGGTCGTCCCAAGAGCTAAGGTTTACTAGTTCTAATATGATTTTGTCACGTTTGAAAATGGTTTTAAGTTTGATTTTAATAAGAACAGAAAAGTAAATGCAGAAAAGTAAAGTGATAGAAGTATTCACGAAGAAAAGCGTGCCAACCTAACCGTTTCATTACTAATGCTATGAATACATTTTCCTGTGCAATGTTCAATTATAAGTTCTATTAGTGGTTCTAATATCGACAGACCTAAATTGGCATTTCAAGTCTGTCTTATACTCCCTATGCGATCCCACATTCCCCTACGGTCACACGAGCAGGGCATCCATGTTTGTAGTGGTTAATCCCAACTATCCTTAAGACCAATCTATAATCTAAACCGACTATTAACCCCCTCTGAAAGAGTTCTTGTGCTTTTTAAGTATTTAATACAATAAAGGCGACAATGGGGTAAATTCCTACACTAGGGATAGGTTCCAAGCTACCTTAGTATCCCGCTAATCCCAGGTTTAACAGGGTAAGTCTAATATCAAGATTAACAAGATCTAAGCCATCCTCTATACTATCAAAACACAAGGATCAATGAAAGGCTATACGGATATTTGACAGAACCATAATTAAACAGGAAACAATAATCATATCAATAGCAAATACATTGTTAGGCTAGCACTAAGGGTGCTTAGCTGCTCATGGTAACACAAACGCAAGAATAAATGAAAGTAATCATAGATTGAATCATCATTGTTCTTACAGTGAATGTTATGAACGATTAAATACAAGAATTATGTAAAGTGACTTTTCCCTTGGACTTCTGGTGAAATGCTTCAGATCTTGGGGGCTTGGTTCACCCCTCTAAGACTGTGTTGTGAAGTGTGGAAGTGAGTGATGCTGAATGAGCCGGATTAAGGCTCTATTTATACATTTTGAAATTGTTACGGCGTAACCTTTATGAGACGTTACGCCGTAACCTTGCTACGTAGGCTTCCAATCTTCATAGGCTAAAATGATGTTACGGCGTAACCTTGTCACCTATGTTACGCCGTAACGCTGACTCGGATAAATCGTCTTCTATGAATTTTGAATGTTACGGCGTAAAGTAGGAGAGGCTTTACGCCGTAAAAGCTGTGATGACTCATTTCTTCTTTAACTTATGTTACGGCGTAATTGTTCGGGGATGTTACGCCGTAACAAGCCTTGAACTCTTCTCTTTACTGCATTTCATGTCCAAATCCCAGGTCTTTTGCTAAAATGCTTACTTGGTCCTTGAAAACTAAATATAAACAATTAAGTAATGTTTTCAGATATTTTATAAGCATTTTCATATGGAATTTGATATTAAAATGTATTAACTATTTTATGTTATCAGGCAAAGGTAAGAAAGTTGTTGGGGGCCTCTGTGAATATGACAGAAGAGGGTCGTAAGAATAAAAACAACAAACAAAACAAAGGAAAGAAACATGGTTTCAATGAGAACAAACGATAGTTCTGGTCTAACAGAAAACAAATAAATTGGAATGTTGGAAGTGTGGCAAGATGGCCACTTAAAGAAGGATTGCCGTAGTGGTAACAAGAAAAACTCAAATGCTGGTGGTTTGGGAAAGGGGTCTAAGGACCAATCCCAAGACTAAGGTTGATGCAATTGCATGGTGGATTGATTCTGGTGCAACAACTTATGTTTGTAAAGATCGTTACTGGTTTAAGACATATGAACCGGTGGAAGATGAATCTAACCTTTACATGATGATCATTTCGCTCCTGTTCATGGAAAAAGAAGTATGGTTATGGAATTTAGTTCAGGAAAATCATATTACTTTGTTTAATGTGTTGTATGTTTCAAAACTTCATAAGAATTTGATTTCTGGTCCTGTATTAAATAAGTGTGGATACAAACAGGTGTATGAATCCAATAAGTATATCTTCTTGAAGTCTAGTGTGTTTGTAGGATTCGGTTATTATAACAATGGTATGTTTATGTTGAACTTGAATAAAGTTCTTGATGATTCTGGTTGGTTTTTATGTCTTCTTTTACTGTTTGTTAATTCCTCATTATGGCATGCTCGTTTAGGACATGTGCACTATAAAAGAATGTTTGAAATGTCAAAAGATGATTTAATTCCTGTTATTGATGAAAATCCTAAAAATGTTACTACTTGTATCTTAACAAAAATCACTAGACAACCATTTAAAAGTATAACAAGGAAATCTATCATACTTGATTTGATACATAGTGATTTCTGTGATTGTCATGCAACACCATCTTTAGGTAATAAAAAAGTATGTTATAACTTTTATAGATGATGCCTCTAGGTTTTACTATGTTTACTTGCTACATGCAAAAGATGAAGCTCCTTGTAATGTAGTATTTAATTAAACAGAAGTTAATATTGCACACCTAAAATGATCTTAATTAAAACTTTACGCAATACGAATAGAGGTGGTGTGTATTATGATCCTGTATTTTTCCAATACAGTAGGAATTCATTCTATGAAACTACATCTCCTTACACACTACCAACTCAAAATGGTTGTGGCTGAAAGGAAAAATAGAGCTCTTAAGAAAATGGTTAAATCCATGTTGTCTTACCTGGGTTTGAGTGATAGGGGTTTATTGGGAAGAAGCCATGTTAACGAACTTGCCTTATTTATTGTATAGGGTTCTTAATAAAGGAACAAGACTATCCCTATAACTTTGGTATAAGAAATGATCCTACCTTTTATTTTGCGGGTTTGGGTTTAGCGTTCGTTGTTTAGGCTTCCGGACCCCAAAAAGGTAAGCTTTGGGTTGAAAAGGGTATTTGCGGCGTCTTTGTTGGATATGCTGAGCATTCCAACGGCCATATTAGGTTTATGTTATTAAACTATTGACTCTGTTTTTATTAACTCACAAATTTTAGAATCAAGAGATGCATCTTTGATGTCTTGAGGATAATCGTTTCTCTTATGTACCTAGACCAAAGGAGATTATACCAAAATCTGATGAAATCTCAATGGGATGATCATTCAATTGAATGTCACAAGTGGGGACTCCTCAAACTTCATTAGAGCTTAAACGAGCTAGGACACAAAGCTAAATCATATGGTTATGATTTTCAACTATACTTAGTTAAGGGATCAAGAGATCAAATTGGATCACAATACTCTTACTGCTATAGTATTGAGGAGGATCCTAGAACCTATAATGAAGCTATGTAATCTCGAGATGCTGCATTCTAGAGAATAAAATCAAATATGATGAGATTGGTTTTATTATGGGAAAATATTCATGGGTTATTTCTGATTTAACCGCCTGGTTGCAAACCTTTAGGTAGCAAATGGATATTCAAATGGACGATGAAACGTCGATGGAACATATTGGCATTGTTCTAGGACTTCGATTGGTAATCCAAGACTTTAGGCAAAAGGAAGGGATTGATTACTTTGATACCTATGCACCAGTTACTCGTATCACCACTATTGGAATATTGTTAGCTCTAGCAACTATTCACAATCTAGTGATCCTTTAAATTGATGTCAAAACAACATTTTTAAATGGTGATTTAGAAAAAGAAGTGTATATGAAGCAACTAGAAGGATTTGTTATGCCAGGAAATGAGCATAAGGTGTGTAAACTGGTTAAGTCATTGTATGGGCTAAAACAAGCACCTAAGCAGTGGCATCAAAAGTTAGATGAGGTGGTTTTGTCTAGTGGTTTTCTCCTAAACCAATCTGACAAATGTGTATATAGCAAATTTGATGACTCTGATAAAGGTGTTATAATTTTTTTATATGTTGATGACATGTTGTTTTTGGCACCGACCAAAATCAAGTTGATAAAACTAAGAATTTTTTGTCATCAAAGTTTTCCATGAAAGTATGGAGAAGAAGATGTTATTTCGTCGGTATTAGTTTAACGATTGAAAATAAAGGGATTGTAATTACACAATTACATTACATTGAGAAAATACTCAATAAATTTAATCGTGAAGATTGTTCACCGGTGAGTACTCCTATGGATTCGGTAGAAAAGCTTACTGCAATAATACAAGAAACCTGGGGATCGTCGATACTCAAGAGCTATTGGTTGTTTGATGTATGCTATGTCAAACACTAGACTTGATATTGCTTATGCAGTTGGTAGATTAAGCATGTTTACTAGTAATCCTAGTAGACAGCATTAGCATGCAATAACAAGGGTATTCAAGTACTTGAAAGGTACTATGAATTATGGTTTATCATATGTTGGATATCCTTCGGTGTTTGTAGCTTATTTCAGATGCTAGCTCGATAAACCATTGTTGAAGATTCTTCTTCTACTAGTTGAGGGGTGTTCCTACTTAGGGGAGGAAATGCAATCACTGAGCTCTATTATAGAATTTAGAGTTTGTTGCATGGCTTTACTGCTGGTATAAGAGCAATATGGGTATGAAACCTAATACATGAGATTCCAATATGGCCCAAAAACTAATGAATCAATTTCTATCCAGTATGATTACGTGCTGCCAATGGTCTAAAGATTATAGTCAACTATATAATGGCAAGTCTAGGACACTTAGGTGTTAGACATAGTTTGATTAGGAGGCTTAATATGAATGGTGTGATTTCTTTTGGTGTTCGTTCGGTCAAACATTATTTACTGCCACTTGACTGAAGGGTTTGACTAGGGACTTAGTGATTAAGTCAGTGATAAGATGGTATTAAAGTCCATATAATTTACTATATATGAGATATCAATTCCCTTCTAATACAACTTTTTGGAAAGCTGAATTATATGCGATAAAGCTCATAGCTAGAGATTAGAACACATGTGTTTATTCTTCCTCGATAGGTTGGTGTTCAGAGGACCTGCAAGTGTGGTTAGGTTGATGGTTTACCTCTTAAAGGTTCTTTTGAAAAATTTGTAAATGCAGGTGCAAGACTAAAAGACCACCTTTGTGACATAAGTTTTGGCCGATTCAGAAGCTTGGATTGGCTTTTCTATTATGTTCATTAATGGATTAGGACACATTGCTTGTAATAGTGTTAAGTAACGAACATTAGATTGTTGCAGAAACTTATATGTATAGTATCTTCATGTATTTAGATGAATTGACGGGTTCAATCGTTATGACACCCCGATTTTCGAATATTTAAAATGTGTATTATACTAAGATGAAATTTCAATCGCAAGACATTTTTATTTATGCATTTGTTTGTTTCGTTATGTTTGCTACAACATAATTGCATATATTTTTTTTTTGTTTTAGTAATTCAAGGATTGCACTAAAGGTGTAGGGGGTGGGGGGTTTGTTGGTGATTTTAGTATCATCAACGGCCATTTGAGTAATGATGATTTACTGAGACTTTGAGAGTGCATATTTGGCTTGGATATCGAGTTAGGAAGTATGGTGGCACACTCGTTGAGCTAAACTGAATCTACCATCGACAGATGTGCATGGATACGGCCGTAACACTTTTGGTTACGCCGTAACCATGCAAGGTAGGGGACAAAGATCTTTAGGGTTGATTACGCCGTAACCTATACGATAAGGTTACGCCGTAACCTGTTGCCAGTATTTAAAGTTTGTTGGTTACGCCATAACCAATGATGGTTACGACGTAACAAGTGAAGTAGTAAATACATTACGCCTTAACAACTTAGTGTTACGCCGTAACTACTTGACTGTTGGTTATAAATATTTCGGTTTTAACAAACTTTAACACTAAAAAAAAATGTTGTTAACATGTCATTATTGTCTGATTCATGCCAAGATACATTGGTTTCGAAACCTAATATACGAAAATTCCCATACTATTCCTCTCTTGTTTTTGGATTTGTCGATCTTGTGCTAGACACAAATTGTCATTTCTTTTGAATTATCTCGATAGAGATTTTCGTGCAACCTAAGGCACATTTAGGGTCAAAATACTTTATTACGAAAAGTGAAATCAAACCAGATTCAAGTAAAATTTCCAGAATTATCCCGAACCTACACAAAAATTTCTTAATAAAGCAATTGTAGATGCTCTTTTTACACATAGACAAAATTATGTCTATCTGCGGTTTGTTCTAATGAGATATGCATTGTACTCATGACATGATTGTTCTCATTTTGTGTATTGTTTTTATCATAAATGATAACTTATATATATTGATTTGATGTTAGGTATCAATCTGACAACCATTTGCATAGCTTCCCATCGAAGTGGAAAAGCAAAGAAGATAACATACAATTGATTAATATGTCTTTTGAGTAAACCGAATGAAACAAAATACTTTACCGAAAAGTTTTATTAACATTAGGCTACCTCCAATAAGGCCAACGACCGATTCGGTCGTCTAAGTCGCCCGTCAGTCGGCCTATTGTGACAAAACCGTGGTGTGCTCGTCAGTCGAGTAAGTTGGTTTTGGAGACCAGTAGTCGTGACCGAATGAAACACCACCCCAAGTGTATCATTATATATTAAAAATTTTAATTTATCTTTTTTACTTTTAAACCATTGAAAACACTATTATATTACCCCATTTTTTTCCACATTTTATACACAAATTCAAACCACTTTTATATTATACTTCTCATTTTTATTTACAATGTCTAACAGTTTGGTTTTCGCTTCAAACTATTCGCTTTCACATTCCATCAATGAAATCATAGCTATGGTTCAAAAATAAATCGAGGAAGATAAAGTTCGTCAGCTAACAATTATGAACTTAGCCGTTGAATTTGAAAATGCAAGCATAACTAAAGATGATATGCGGAAAGTATACGCGGAATGCAATGACATTTCGGAAGAGAAACGTGCTTTGATTGACATTTATTTGAAAGAAGAATCTGATAAACACTATGAGATGTATAATGCTTTGTTTAGAAAGACGGAAAAGTTAGAAAAACAAATCAATAATAAAGTTGTTTGGATGGATTTAGAGAACAAATAGGCGAACCATTGTGTTTTAGTTTTCGTTATTATTTTTTAAATTTTGTATTGTAGTTTGTGTTTTTATTTAAATGAATGAATTTCGTATTGTACCAGGTAGTTTTCCCTCTATTAATGAGTTTTCAATTTAATTTAAAACACACACATTTTATTCAAATAAAAATAAAATTACAGTACATGAAATGAAATACGACATTCAAATGAAAATACAATACATAAAAATGAAAATACATATTATGATACGAAATCTGCTCTTATTTGTTTTCTTTGTGCATCTAATGGATTTTGTGACTGATATTATTTTCTATTTTTTGCACAACTCTCCACAACTTGTGTTCAACCACTAGATCTTTTAGGGATTCGTCTTTTAAATTTTTTTTGAATCACATCACGTCTTTCTGGATGAATGTCTTTGCATTCCGCATATTGTTCCTTCAAAGCTTGTTTTGCATGGTATTCTTTGTTAAACAACTTGCTTACGGCGATGATAGCTTCCTGACGAGCGGCATCGTCTATATCACATTGTTTCTGAACAAACTCTTTGATTTCTTCGACGGTATGTGGGAGAGAACAACTCATTTTCGGAAATGTATGTGAAACTTGTGTGTGAAAATTTGGTAAAAATGTATGTGAAAGTTGTGTATTTATGGGTGAAAAATGGGAGTTTGAAATTTGTAGCCGTTGAAGTATTTTTATTAAATTTTGTTATTCAATAAATTTTTACTTTCTTTTAATTATAAAAAACATTAAAAAATTTGTATGTCGCTTACTGGGGCTTAAAGGTGGTCTGTAGGTAAACGAAAGCGAAAAGTTGATGTGACAGAAGAAATTTATATGTTAAGTCAGGTCGAATTGTCCTTACTGTGGGTAGCCTTAGAAAATAATTTGCAAGGTTTCCACAAAGAACACTAAAAGTTACATTTAAAAAATGTGATTTGACAGTTTATCAAAGATGATTTTACATATTTTAAAACTTTTTCTCAAGAAAGGACGACGAAACTCGGAATTGCAATAAGAGACTACAAACTTTTATAGCACCTTTAGAGCGGTTGCAAGCTTCTTCAATGGCCACTATCGTGAGTTTAATCGTTTGGGTAAATGTTGTACAATACTCACGGTTATATAGGGCAAAATCCTGAACGAACCTTGGTCTAGATGTGTCCGGTGCCCTTCAAATTATTTTAGGTAAACATCATACTCCCCATTTCCGAATGAGCTATATGGTTGTATGAAACTTAATTTGATGTATAGACAAAATGAAAATGATTGGAAAGCTTAAAAATTTTGTTAATTAAATGGCTAATAGATATGCAGTAAGTTATTGGTTTGTGAGAAAGTAGATCTATTGTCTTAATCAAATGCTATCAATATTGTTTATGCTTATAATTAACACGCTTTCACGTTTTTAGTATTCAAACAATGCAATACACTAATATTAGTGTGAACCGTATTGTTCTTCATATGTATATTTTTTTATATACTCTTTATGAGATGAGGTCAATTTAAGACCTAGTATTTATCAAAGATTCAATGGACCAATCATAGCCACCCATTTTTTTATTAAATTATAAAAAACCCATTTTCCATCTTATTTTTAAAATAAAATATCTTGCAAACGGTAAATCGTCAAACGACAAAAATACACCATCGCGACGAGAATTAAATCATCTTTCTATAGAGGGGCACTTTGATATACTTTCGACGAACTTTTTTTTTGATTTTTTTTTCAGTCACATCTGAAAAAATCACATATGATTTGTGTTTAAGAATTCACATGAGAATTTTAATCAAAATCTACATCATGATTTGTGATACAAATCACATGTTGTGATACAAATCACATGTGATTTTCCAGAATCACATGTGATCTTTCTAAACGTGACTGAAAAATAAAATTGAAAAAAAGTTCGTCGAAAGTATATCAATGTGTCACTCTATAGGAAGGTGATTTAATTCTTGTTGCAATTGTATGTTTCATTTTACGTAATGATTAACGGTTTATGAGATATTTAATTTTTTAAAAAGACTTGGAAAGTGAGTTTTATTTAGTGGATAAAGATCCTCTCATGTTCAAATGAACATGAGAGGTAATGTTATGTTTTATGTGATTGTACATTTGATTATTTAATTCAAATGTACAATCTCATAAAACACAACATTATCTCTCATGTTCATTTGAACATGAGAGAATCTTTTTTCTTATTTAATTTGATGAAAAAATGAAGGGTTGAGATGGAGTCTTTGGATCTATGATAAAAAAAAGATCTTTATTGAACTTTTGCCTACTCTTTATTGTGACACTATTTGATCAATTATTATGATTATTGTTCACTGATTTGTGGAAACTGCAAAAGTACAAATATATTTGAACTATTTATTTTCGTTAACCTTTTGTCCTTTTTGCCTAAGGAAAGTTGATGATTTAATCCAATAATTTTATGGTATCCAGTATGAATAAGAAACTAAGGAGCCCAGAAGCCCAAGTATTTAATGTTAACGCTGGGCTTGCGAGTGGTATATTGAACCGAACAAACATAACATGGACATCATTACAGAATGAAAGAATGCTTCTATATAAAAAAAAGTTTATAGGTGTTGATACAAATATTCACGCAAAAACGATATTTATATTTAATGATTTTCATATTTTGATAATAACAAATATAATGTCATACTACGTAAAAGTTTAACAACAAGATGATGATCTTAAAAAGAAACTCAAATTTTAGAAATAGTTCCTTTTGAACAACAAGATGATGATCTTAAAAAGAAACTTGCTAAAAATAATAAAGCTAAAATGGTTCTTTATAATGCTTTACCTAAAAAGGAATACGAAAGAATTTTTATGTGTAAAATGGCTAAAGATATTTGGAAATTGTTGTTAATCACACATCAAGGTAATAGCCAGGTAAAGGATAATAAAATTGATATTCTTGTTCAACAATATGAACAATTTACTATCCTTGAAGAAGAATCTATTGATAGCGGTTTTGCTAGATTCAACACAATTATTACTAGTCTTAAAGCTCTTGATGAAGGTTTCTCTAGCAAGAACTATGTTAGGAAGTTTCTTAGGGCTCTACATCCTAAATGGAGAGCAAAGGTGACGGTGATTGAAGATTCGAAAGATTTGTCATCACTAGCTCTAGACGAGCTTATCGGCAATCTAAAAGTACATGAAGTAGTCATGGAAAAGGATTCCAAAATTTAAAAAGGAAAAAAGGAAAGAGTTAAGTCAATTGCCTTGAAAGCTAAGAAAGAGTCTAGTGATGATGAAACTTTGATATCCGGAAACGATGACGAAGAATATGTTATGGCCGTAAGGAACTTTAAAAAGCTCTTTAGAAGAAAGGGTAAATTTGTTCGACAACCAAGAGAAGAAAAGAAGTCATTCCGAAAAAGAGATGAGAAAAAGGGAAAGAGTGACCAAAAATGTTTTAGATGCGGTGATCAAAATCATCTCATTGGTAATTGTCCAAAACCATCTCGCAACAAAGATAAAAAGGCATTCATTGGAGGTTCTTGGAGCGATAGCGAAAATGACGCTTAAGACAAAACTAACGATGAAACTTGTCTCATGGCTCAATCGTCGAATGAGGTAACTCTTAACTCTTCTTATTATAGTGATGATGCATCTTCTCTTGATAATGATAGTATGCAAATAGAATATGATAGCTTATGTGAAATTAGCTTAAAAATCATTAACAAGAATAAAATTTTGAAAACTAAAAGAGATCTTTTAGAAAAAGAAATTTTAGAATTGGAGAAAATTAAGAAACTTGAAGAGAGTAAGAGTTTGATATTAGTGTTGTAAGTCATGTGATGAAAACTTAAATTGGAAAACGCCAAACTTAAGAAACTCAAGTTAAATTTGTTAAATTTGATAAAAGCGCTAATTCACTAAGAGAAATGTTAAACAATCAAAGGTTACCTAGTTACAAAATAGGTTAGGATTAGATAGCGATAAAGCGTCAACAGCGGAAACATAAAACATGAGTTCGTATGGATCATCCGATGAAAAAAGGGACGAACGGATCCACCATAAAGGTGCACGGATCCACCTTACCTGGATTCGTGAGTCGCATCTATGGCAAAAAAGGGGACAAAACACAGTTTTTAGTCCACCTATGTCTTCTAGATCGGATTTTGTTATTACTAGGAAGAAACTAATACATAATAGCATTGATGAGTCAAAGAAACCGTCTTTAAAACCATCACCTAAAAGATTAAAGCTGGGTTTATCTATAGGGGGGTTTTTATTTTGTCAAAACTGACGTCTAGATTCAAAAACACCTCCACCTAGGAGGAACATTCATTCTCAACCAAGATACAACACACCTCAATCTAGGAGCAAAATATGACAACCAATTCATCAAAACTTTTACCTTATCGAAATTGGAACAATCAACAAAATCAAGGCTTCGTACATATGGGAAATTTGTATCCTCCATTTTCAAAATATCAATCAATTGCAATAAATGCAGGGTTGTACAAAACACAAACATTTTCGGGACCATGAGAATGTGGACATGCACTTGAATTTGTTTTGTCTGAAAATAGGTATGCTTAAGATACAGATTGGAACCGGATGAGTGGATCAAAGATAGTGGTTGCTCCAAACATATGACCGGTAACAAGTCGTTTATTCTCTTCCTCAAAGCATAGACAGGAGGTAATGTATGTTTTTGAAAAGTAACCTATAAAGGAAAGATCATAGGCAAAGGTACAATCTTTAATGACTCTCTTACTATATTCTAATGTTGAACACGTAGATAACTTTGCTTTTTATCTTATTTTGTGTTAGTCAAATTTGTGACAATAAGTGTAGAGTCTTATTCACGGAAGAATGTAGTGAAATAATTAAAGATGGTAAAATCATAGGAAACGAGATTAGGAAAAATGGTTTATACGTAATGATTTAGGAAATAAATACGTCTCAAGTTAAATTATGGTATCGCCACTTTGTAGTGATAACTTACCTTATGGCATAGAAGCCTTGGTCACACAAAGTTCGGTTTAATTCAATCGTTGTCATCTAAAAGAATTAGTTAAAAAAACTTACATAAGCTAAATATGTAAACATTTTTTTGAGCTTGTTAAATTTCGGGAAGCAAGTCATGCATGCTTATATTCTAAAAATATGGTTCCACTAAATAGATGTTTAGTATTTTACATATGGACTTATTTGGTCCTTCGACAATTAAAAGCTATGGAGGGTATCGTTATCATTAGTTGTAGTGATGATTATTCTAGGTTTACATGGTCTGATTTCTAAAGACTAAAAATGAAGTTTTGTAAGAAATTTGAATATTTATTTTGTAAGAAAAATTCAAATCCAATTAGGTAGTTTTCTATAATAGCTATCTAGAACGATCATGGTCGAGACATTTGATTAATGTGTACAATTCGGAGTTATTGTGATGCGCAAAGGCATTACTCATATCTTCTCGGATCTACGTACTACCACAATCAAAATTAGGGTAGCACTGAAAGAAAGAATAGGGACCTTTTAGGAGTTGTCTAGGACCTGGCTTAATGTACACATTTAATTCCACTAAAAGTTTTGGTGTAATGCGTTGATACGTCTTATTATTACTATATAGAATATTAATTCGACCCTATATTTAGAAGGTAGAAAACCTTCTTTTGAATTGTTTAATGTATTTGAAGCTAGTGTAATCAATACACATTTATTAGCGTTAAGATATAGCCGACTACAGCACGATGATTAAAAAGATCACCAGATATACTCTGATTTGGAGATATGCATTAAAGCAAGAGGTGGGTCAACACCCCTGAATAGAAATAATAAAGGTAGATATTGTTACACCGAGTAAGAACGGACCAAACGGCGTTGAGAGTAAGTACGTGTCCCTCTTTACGGTGGATCTAAGAGTTCGGCAAAGTCGGAATAGGTGAGAGTTACTCCTAACTTATTTAATATCCCTCTCTAACACTTCACTAACTAACTATTAAACCACCCATTTACAGATCCACATATGATGCCCTTATATCGTCATTTTCCTCCTCCATCTTTCAGCTACTCCCGTTTCTCCTCTCACTTTCCCTCCACTTACTCTCTCTTGCCATCTTTTCCTTTCTAACATCTTCTACGCTCTACTTTTCCGCTGTCTACTCCCCACAACCTCCCCATTATAATCTCTCCCTTTACTCATCTTCCACTTCATTTTCATCTTAAGCCCTACTGTCTTCTTTTTTCGTCCGTCCCCTCTATCGCCTAACCGTCTTTCCCTTCATCGCTGAATACTAATGACTATTACCAGTTTGAACAAAGTCATACGAAGGTGTTTTTCTAAGGTATTCTCAAAATAGTGTAAAGCTTATGTAGTACCTAAATAAAATACAATGAAGTCCGAGAATCACTCAACGGAAATTCGTATGAAATTCCTCATTCCTACCTAATTCTCACAATTGGTTCGATGATTGATGTTGCGTGAGAAGAAAGCCATTATAAAAAAACACAAAATAGTAAATATTAATAATGAAGAAGTGATGGTCGATAGAAAATTGACGAATCGGTTAACATTAAGGAGTCCAAAATCATCCACTAGATAAAGTCATAGGAAATCTCAATCAAAGACAACCTTAAGATCTCAGCCCAAAATCATAGTAAATTATTCTTTTGTTTTATTCTACAATAGAACCCAAAAATGTCAATGAAAGCATTAACAAGATAAAACCACGAGTATTCAATGGGAATGGTCGACAACACACTTTTTACTAAAGAAATCAAAGTCAACATCTTATTATTGTTCAAATTATATGTCGACGACATTATATTTGGTTTCCACGACGTCAAAACTTGTGTCATAATTTTGCGAAAATCATGAGACGAGTTTGAGATGAGTATGATGGCTAGTTAAACTTCTTCTTGGGTCTTCAATCAAACAAATGGAAGGCGAATATTTTTTAACCATCCAAGTACATCAAGGAGAAGTAAAGAAGTTTCGTTGGAAGATTCCAAACAACCAAGATGCGATGTCAAACGGAGATCAAGCTCTCTAAGGACGATGATAGCCAACTGTGGTTAGCTCTAAATTTCGACGGTTATGATTGGTCGGTTTACTTTATTTAACTGCAAGTTGGCCCGGATATTTCTGTTTCAGTGTTTGGCTTATGTGCTTGTTTCCAAGACAATCCTAAGACTACCCTTTTAGAAGCCGTTATTAAGAGTATATTTTGGTTATTAGAGGACTAGCCACTTAGGATTATGGTATCCGAAAGGAACCAGAATAGAAACTGTAGTTTATGCCGACTCCGACCACGCGGGCGATTACGTTGATCGCAAAAGCACTAGTGGCGTTTGTACGTTCATGGGATGTTGTTTAACATCTTGGTTCGCTAAGAAACAAAACGGCCTTCTATTCAACGAACGAAGCTGTCGAAAATTTTTTTTTTTTTTACTTTTTCTCCGCCGGAAAGGGCATGTCAACAAAAGCCACTATGGATGAAACAAGCTCTCATTGACTACGACATACGCCTCGACAGACGTTTTGATTATAGTGCGACTCTATAATGGCGCTACCGACTTAAGTAAAAACCCCGTACAACACTCTAGAACTAAACATATAGAAATCCGTCACCACTTTTTACGCGATAACGTTCAAAAGGGCAATATCTCTATTGAGAAAGTTGTATCCGAATATAATATAACCGATATATTTACTAAGCCTTTAAAACGTGAAGTATTTAATTATTTAAGATTAGGATTAAGAATGATGGAACTTATCATGGATAGTGATTCTCCATCATCTCAAAAATAATCGTAAGCGGAAATTTAAATGATAGTTAATTATGCATTATTCAAAAGTTTGTTAATTCTCATTACAAGATCAATTACAAAAATTATGATCATGGAATATAATCGAGATTAGTATTTACTAGTTAATGAAAATGGTCAGTAAAATTGACCTATAGATATCTTTCAGAATCTACATGTATGGTCCATACATGAAAATTACGAAAATCGATTAAAAGGGAGAAAATAACAATTTCATCGAATGGCAACTCACTCTTGTGTGATGATGTTTTGTTTAAGTCTAAAATGTGATAATTGATTGTGTTATTAGTAATGGTCAAACTTATACTAAAAGTTAACACACTCCTAGTAGGATCGACTACGTTGAAATTCCATTGGGAAATTCACGACAAGTTACACGGTTCACTCAATACTTGGACACCGACTCCGAAAATTTTATCACATACCCCTAATAGTATGTATAACACATTCCAATTGCAAAAAACACAACACGTATCTGATTTGTTCAAAATTCATACTTTGTCTGTAATTTTGGAGACTTGCGGGCCACGGATCCGCCATAAGGAGAGATCGTGCGTTATTTGGTGGATACGTGAGTCAACAGGATACCTACATTTTTACAATGTTGGACCACTTTCTTTTCTTCCCAATAACCATACCACCACCTACATCTAATACCACCTAGATTGATCATTCCCGCCAACATCGTCTTTCAATCCATATTAAAGATAGATTCATTCATTTCTTGGACTCTACATTCACAATTGTCAGTTTTTCTCTACTAAATCTTTATTTTGAAATACTTATTTTTCTTTCCATAAAAAGGAAAAAGACTTGAAATAATAGATTAACTTGTTTTTCCATACTTGGAACTCACATTCAATGTGATTCGCCAAGAATAATTTTTTTTAAAACTCACAATTAGAATTTTTTTTTAAAAACATTGTCTTTCTACCATAAGTTATACAAATAGAAAAAGATTACCCTCATCTGAATGAATCTTCAAGAATCTTACGATTGTTTGTGTTATCTTGACTAATTCAATTTGAGGAGATAATGCAAAATGAAGATGTGTGATTCACTAATCGTGTATTTGAATCACACACATACATCAGTAAAACTTACTTTTAATTTACTTTTCTATATCTAATTATAAGTTTATTAGGTTTAAATTTATGCTTGGGTATTGATTGAAACCCGACTATATAAGAACAATAGCATACATTACCCAACCAAAATCCATCACCAAAGGTATAATCCAAACAATGCAAAAGCTCCTTCAATAACTCTTTGAAATCGCTTCATCATGAAGGAAGAAACATTGGATCCTCTTACATTCTGCAACACATCGTTAATTCAAATTCAAATCAATCAATTGATTGTATCCTCACCTTAAATGGTCATATTTGTCCTCGCTTCATCATCGAATTCTATCACAAATTCTAACTAATTTGAAATGTGCATGATATGTCTCTTGGTTTCACCATTCGAGATAAGGAGTTCATTATGTCACTCGAAAAATTCAGTCAAGTCCTTCAAATTCCATACAAAGGAACATGTGTCTTCTCAAAGGATTGCTCATTAGAACTTTTAAACACTACTCGTGAAAAACATGCCTCTTATCAAACTAATCTTCCAAACATTAGAGATGTCATTCAAAACATTTGCATTCCTTCAAGTCATCAAAGTTGCTCAAATCCTACCATTATCCTTCGAGATAATCTTCCTCCCAACATCAAGGATTGGGAACTCATTGTTCGAGAAAATGTCATTTGTGTCGACACTCACAAGAGCTCCATAGATGCATGCTCCGCTATCATGCTCCATCATCTCAAGAACTCTCAAAACTTTAACCTTGCCTACTTCATTGCTCACAAAATCGAGAGTGTCAAAAATAGAGTCAATTGTCCTCTTCCATATGGTTTACTCATTACTCGCCTTTACCGATTCGTTCTTGCTAGACATCCTAAACTCTTTCGTCCTCATCATACACTACAATTCGTCTTGCACTATCGAATGATGAGTTCCATCAATAGAAAGAATAAGAGAAAGAGGAATGAGAGTGAAGAAGCTAAGCTTGACATACCATACTCACCATCGTCAGTAGAAAGCTCAAACCAATCATCCCCTTTGCTAGGATATCGGTCATCCGTGGATCATTTCTAAATTAGGCATAACTGATTCTCTAGGAATTATGAATTGCTACTTTAGGATAATATTATGCTATCTTATTAAATATTTGTAGCATCTTTTGTGTTAAACTAAGCCATCTTGAACTAAATGTATGCGAATGAATGTTATGCATGCTTGAACTAGATGATGAAACTATGCACTTATTTATCATGACATATCATATGGATATTTTAGCATAATGATAATCTGCTTTGAGTTTTTGGTGAAAAATTGTAGTTCTGGTCATTTTTGTTGACAACTATGACCCACGGATCCAGCATATGGTAGATCCGTATGTTGTTTTGGTGGATCCGTGGCTCACTCAGTCCAGGTGTCAAAATTTGAATTTTCTTAATTTTTAACATTTTCTACTTTTTTTTATAACCATGCTATATGATGCTATATGGATCTTAAACCTTAGGATAAAATACCTCCTCCATATAATCCAAGATCATGTCTTTTATAAGACACACTTTCACAACTTTAATACTCAAAAATGAAATGTCTATTTCCTCAAATGATTCCACACATACAATCAAAAGGAAAATCAAACAAGAACATCTCTTAAAACTTAAATCAAATCAAATTGATCCACCCGAAGTCTTAGAATCAAGACAAGCTCATTTTCACCTCATGACATGTCAATGTTGTAGTAACTCCCAACGTGTGAAATTGGATTTACTTTACTGAAATGCATTCATGTTAGAATACATTTAAGAAACACTCCACAAAACGAACACCTCTTTTCCACAACAAGTTTGATCATTATTTCCCAATCACAATCACAATCCCATCTACACAGAATGTAGATGTTGCACCAACAAAGTCAATCAACTTCAAAGTCTACAAGAAGGTATTTACTTCATTTCCTTCTACATCCAACATCATCTTGGATCTTCAAACTCACAATACCTTTCGCACTAAAATCACTTTTATGATAAGATTTTATCTTAAGATTTAGGATTTTTAGTTGCTTTCTCTTCTTTTCAACTTTAACATCATTTTTATTTGTTGTGTTGATGATGGATGTTCATTGTATATGTGTTTGAATTTGAGATTGTTCATATAGTATTTTTGCTTGCCTACTAACTTTTGTTTTGTAGTCAAAACGCTCCATAGCTTGTTTATTGGTGCCCAAGCAAGGGGTGGGTGTGTATACCACAAAGGTGGGAGAGAGCCCTTGCATCTTTTCTTTATTTTTTTACTTTGCATTCGTTACCAAGTCACTTAGCATTCGTCAAAACAAGAAAGCAAGACGAACGCCTCTACAACACTTTTTGCTTCGACAAAAAAAGGGGGGAAAAGATATGTAAATCATCTACTAAATATTATTTAGTTAACTTTTTAAATAAGCATGATTTTATATTTTGTCATCATCAAAAAAGGGGAGATGTTTAATACAAAATTCACGTAAAAAGATATTTATATAGTTATGATTTAATGTTTTGATAATAACCAAACATTAATGTCATTTACTACGTAAAAGTTTACATAAACAAGTTATTTAGTCGAAAGTTTACTTGACGCTGACAAATCCACTTAAGGTTTTGATATGGGATTATTAAACATAAGGGTTATTGATCAAGAATAATATTATCATTTTGCATTCTAATAAAATTTTTTCTATTCAAATGATTTAAGTTAACTCACATGGATTATTTTTATAAGCTGTTATATTAATCCATGCAAGACAAAATAAGATTTACCATAAGTGATAACAATCTCTTCCCAAAATCTTTCCAAATCTTTCTAAATCTAAAAAATCTTTTCTTATTCATGATAAGAAATATTTTGTTTTAGAAGAATCTATTAAACTAGTTTTAATAAGTACAAAACAATATTTTGTATAGATTTGGGGTTAATCATAAAATAACAAATGTTGTCCCAGCTCCTCGGACGATCCACCATAATAAGATTACACATAATCTTTCAAGATTACACATAATCTTTCAAGATTTGGGGTTAAATATACAAGATTAACATAATCTTTCAAGATTTGGCAATCTAAAATTCAGATTTTGTGTAAGGGGGGATACGGGTTCCATCACATAAAACCTGTACAGTTCCCTCTTTCTAAAGGAACCGAATAGAACCGGGCTATAGGGCAGCTGGTTCCATAGGCTTATAATGACCGACTCCCTTCTGCAAATGGAACCTGCGAAACTGTGCTACAGTGCAATTTTAGGCCTATAAATACCAAGCCATTTCTTATGTTTTACTCACCAATTCTCATTTTAATCTCTCTAACAATTTGATCATTCTCTCATTTTTAGTTATAGATATTTTCATACATCCTTTGTAGGTAATTCTCTTTGTAGAAGAAATTGCCGAAATAGCATACGAGACGATCAAAGTTCAAGCAACCTTTTTCGCATTCTCTAATCACATTATCAAGATCATTTTTATGTATCTTGTACATCATTCAGTAGTTATAGTATCATTTATCATCCTTGTAAAAGAAGTGTGATTGCATTGGGTTGATTCTAACTTTGTTAGAATCTGATATTTAGCTTTTGTACGTTAAAAATAGTATGTAAGGACGTTTTGTTGTAGGCTTATCCGCCAGATAAAGGAGATCGGTGACTAGTGTTTACGAACTCTTGAGTAGGTGACTCAGGGAGTAGAGTAGGGCAAGGAAGGTGTCCTTGTACTATAAACACTTGTGTCTTGGTTTTATCTTTCTTACTCTTTACTTACTTGCATTTCATATTTACGTCTTATATCATACAAACATCAATATCGTCAACTTCACATAAATTCTAGACTAACCTTTTAAAAGCAAATTTAAAAATGGTAAAACTATTCAATCCCCTTCTAGTTTTCCATAATTGGCGTCAAGAGCAAGGTTACCAAACTTTTTTAAAATATATTTTATTTTAAAGCTTTAAACGATAACGGATTCAGAAAACTATAAAGAGGGTCAATCTATGCAAAGACCACATCTCTTTGAGGCTAACTGCTTTATATATTGAAAAAATCGATTTAAAACTTATGAAGTCTAAGGATATTGATCTTTGGCATATCATAGTTTATGGTGATTATAAACCTACCATTAAAAATAAAGATACCGGTAAAGAAGAAGTTATTCCTTATGAAAAATATGAAAAATCCATAAGAAAATGATTTCTAAAAATGATGAAGCTAAAATGGTTTTTTACAATGCTTTATCTAAGAAAGAATATGAAAGAATATTCATGTGTAAAACGATGATCGAATGTTTGGAACTCTTTACTAATTAAAATCAAGGTAACAAACAAGTTAAAGATAATAAGATAGATTTGTTTGTACAAAAATATGAAGAATTTGTGATTTCTGATGATGAAACCATTGATTGCGCATTTGCTAGATTTAATACTATTATTGCATCTTTAAAAGCACCTGACGAATCTTTTTCAAGTCGTAATCATGTTAGGAAATCCTTAAGAGCTCTTCCTACTAAATGGCGTCCGAAGGTGACGACGATAGAAGAATCAAAGGACTTGTCGACACTACCTCTAGATGAACTTATTGGCAACTTAAAAGTCTATGAGGTAGTGATTGAGAAGGACTCGGAGGCTTCTAAGATCAAGAAGGAAAAATACAAATCTCTTGCTCTAAAGGCAAGGAAAATATCAAGTGACAAAGAAGACGACATGTTCGGCGACAAAGTGATGAAGAATTAGGGGGGCCCCCCATCATGGCCGTAAGAGATTTAAGGAAAAATTTTAGAAGAAAAGGAAAAAGTTTGTCGAGTCAACCTTACAACGACAAAAAAGAACCTTCGAAAAGTAAGAGGGGAGAAGAAGGGACCAAGGAGGAGCGAAGATGCATTTAAAAGTGTGGTGACCGAATCATTCATAAGACGAGATTGGTCCCAAACACTCCTTTAACGATCAAAAGGCCTTTGTCGAAGGATGTTGGAGTGATAGTGAAGACGAAGCACACTCCAAAGATGAAATTTGTCTCATGGCACTTGACAACAATGAGGTACTTTCTGACACTCTCTATTATAGTAGCTCGTCTTTAGATAGCGAGTCATTGCAAAATGAGTACAACAAGTTATGCAAAATTAGTCTTAGGATAATAAACAAAAAAACTTTTAAAGCTAAAATTGAAATTTTTATACAAAAGAAGTTTGTATTTTAAAAACAAGTTAGATACGACTAGAGAAGAACGAGGAAGGAAATTAGAGTAGAATGTTGAATTCTTTTGCTAAAACTCAATACTAAGTATTGAGTCCACTATCCATTAAAAACTTGCTAGCGTTCTGAAAGTAGTTAGCCATTTCCTATAAGAAATGATTGAAAACCAAAGAACATAAAAAGATAAAAAAGGCTTGGATTCACAGAGGATATAGCTTCTACTAGCAAAAAAAAAAAGACCAAGTTGACAACAAATCGTCTACTTTAGAACCGGCTGAGTCGGTTCCCTCTGCAAGAGAACCGGCCAGTTCAATCGTAAAGAACTGGCCCTGTGTGGATAATTGTGAAAATTTTGATTCAAACGTAATAAAAAGAAATAGTTTGGTACAAATAAGTTGCTGAAGAAGTAGTTGAAGTTATTAACACTGTTAAGCTAATTATTGATGTTGCTCAAGTTAGTGGTGTTGGTGATATAGTTAGTACTGCTAGTGCTGCAACAACTGTTAGTGCTGCTACAACAACTACTGCTACAATTAAAACTGTTGAGGATATTACTTTGGCTCAAGCACTTGAAGAAATGAAAAGTACAAAACCCAAGAAGAAAGGGGTTATTATACAAGAGCTAGGTGAATCTACAACAACAATATCTTCATAACTCTCTTTACAACAATCACAGGATAAAGGTAAAGGGATATTGATAGAACCCATGAAGCCTATAAATAAGAAAAATCAAATTAGGCTTGATGAAGAAATTGCTTTAAATTTACAAGTTGAATTTGATGAAGAAGAAAGACTTACAAGAGAGAAACTGAAAAAGAAGAAGAAGCCAATATTGCCTTAATTGAAACATGGGATGATATACAGGCAAAGATTGATGCTGATCATCAACTGGCTAAAAGAATGTGTGATAACCGTGATTTAAGCAGGTTAGTTTATACCTTTAGAAATGGCTAAGTGTCCATTTTGTATGTTTCTTGCGTGCTATGTGTTCTATATGTATGTTGAAGTGGGTTACTTATGTGCATGATATCATTTTAGAGGTAAATGATTATCTTATTTGGTGTGCATATGAGTTTGGTGTTAAGTATTCCATTTGTTCACGTGTGGTGATAATGGAAGTGAAAGACGTGTAGCATGCATTGCTACGTCAATTCTTGGTTTTTAAGAGTTAAGCGTTTATAAGAAGTGTAAGTTATTAGAAAGGAAGCATGTGAGTGAAATATAAAAGTTTGTAGCAAACTTTCTAATGATAGAAAGTGGTTTGGTGAAATGAAAGTTATATTTAGAAAGTTTAATAAGTAGCGTTTAAGTAAAAAGGTTTAATCAAACTAGCTTAGGTTTTTATAAAAACTTAAGGTAATGTATTTAATAATGTAATTAATAAATTAAAAAATATATATATATATAAAAATATAGGTATTAGGGCCGATCGGCCTTGGGTTAAAAAAAATGGACCTTAATTATCTAAAACAATTTGTGTTGGGCTAGGACTAGTTTAGGCCTTACGGTAAAAGCCCTAAACACAAATTTAGTCCATTATCCCACCCTTAGCCCCTA
The DNA here is from genome assembly GCA_026074375.1 of Tanacetum coccineum. Taxonomy (NCBI): domain Eukaryota; kingdom Viridiplantae; phylum Streptophyta; class Magnoliopsida; order Asterales; family Asteraceae; genus Tanacetum; species Tanacetum coccineum. The sequence continues at coordinate 31,831 of BQNB010055641.1, forward strand.
GAACGACATAATGCAGCCCCCAAAACCCTTTGTGTCGATTTCCCATCCCTAAGAACAAGAAACCAAGAATCTTGATCAAGTGCTAGCCAAGAATTGATGTTAGGACCAAGTAATCAAGGTAAGTGTGTTAAATTCTAGTTAATTAATGTATTCATGTAACCCTAATTATGATGGATCTAGGGTTTTAATTAAAATACAGAATGTTTATGATATATTATGATTGTGGTATGCTTATGATTGAATTAGATACGTATGCATGCTTGTGGTTTGGTTAGACTTACGTTAAAACTAGATTTAGGGTTGAGCAAAATTTTGGGTCGTGTTTAACGACTGTTATCTAGATGATAAAAACGTTAATTTTGAGTCTACTTTCCAGAAAATCTGGCCTCGAAAGTTTTTAATGTTGGGAAGTCATTCAAATATTGGTTGCACTAAAAGTTGTCAGATCAGTAAATACGGGTCAGATTTAGGTCATATTTGTGAGGGTAAAACCTATACTTAAAAATGAAATTATGCTTAGGCCTTTTACAGTAGTTAAGTTCCATATGTCTATGGATTATCCTCGGAAAATTAGCCTCTGAAAGGATGTCTAAGTGTGGTAGTTAGAGTGATACATTTTAGTGTGCAATCAGATCCGAATTAGGATAGTTTTGAAGTTTGACTTTATTTGAGGTGGTTACACATATAATTAATACTTGGGAATCACAGGGTGGTTAAAATACTCATAAATGAACATGTGTGATTTTTGTTATGAATTATGAGGGTCATTAAGTAAGGGTTTTGGCTACGTAAAGTCATGATAAAATTCTGCAATTCTGAGTTAATTATAAGTAACTAGTAGAAAGAGTTAATGAAGTGGTTAAGTTTGGGCATGGTGTCGGGGTGACCCATGATGGTTAATTAAACTCTTAGACATCCATCATATGAGTGTTACATGGACATAAGCTTTTAGCTTGGTCGCGTGTAACACATTTGTGTTTGTATTATGTAGCTTGTGTGGATATTGTTTGGAAGCTGCTTGTGCTTCAGGTGAGTTTCATCGTCCCACTTTTACTTTTTTTTTAACTTGGGATGGAAATGATGCAAGTGTTGAAATGAGTTTTGATTACTGTGATAATATGTTGTAAAAAATGCATGGACTATACGTGACTATTGTATGTTGTGTGCTACATGTTTTGTGATGTGATATTGAGAATTGCGAACTAATTCAAGGGGGATTACCTGCTGGTATCCGTGGCCTGTTTAGTGGATGGTACTACGGCCTAGCTAGCAGGAGGGTTACTTGCTAGTATCCATGGCTTG
>BQNB010055642.1:0-37500 GCA_026074375.1 Tanacetum coccineum
TTGTAGAGTGCAAGTCGCAAATTTGACTTGACAAGATGATGTGCAATTGCTAATGCTAAACACAGAATCCATTTTCTCAAACCATCGAGTGAGTCCGACGACTCCCTCAGTGCCTTTAAAGTCCAAAAGTTTGCATTTCAGGAATTCCGAGTAAGAGCATTCGCGAATAGCTTATGCTGGCCTTGGTCCTGAACCATTACTGGCGTAGCCATTCCTAACTCTGCTTGCTTCTGCTTTACCCATTGCATCAGCAACTCCTTGGTTAATTAAGGCCTAAAGGTGCGCCTCAGTAACAGTTGTGGTGGTTGCTATTGGGGCTGGTGTGACTGGTGTTGTCCTTGTGGTTCGTTTTGGTGCCATTTTCTTCAATTACAAGAAAATACAATACCCGTTAGATTTTAATACAATCATAACGTGACATAACATATGCATCATAAATAAAATAAGATCACATCACACAGTGAAACATACAACCAACACAAGATCGACATAACATAATACATCCATTCCATATATAATCTGGAAATATACATGATCTGTTTGGTACACAATGATTCCCTATCGCTAGGTTAGAAACCAAATTAAAATCGACATAGAGCCCTACTAACCGGGAGTTACCCGTAATACTTAGTAGGCTATACAGGATAGCTAATCAGAAATAAAAGATCTATACAGGATAGCTAACCAAAACAAAAGATCTATACCGTCTGCTAGCTGGGGATAACCCATAAAACTTAACAGACTGCATAGTAGCTACAATCATAACCAAGTCTAGGAACTGCTACCAGTGTCCTCTAAGGTTTCATAGCGTGCTCCAACCTCCAAAACCTGAATACGCATGATATGCCTTGCCGTGTGATCATCTACATCCTAACGCTGCTACTCGTGGCGATGCGCCTGAGTCTCTAACACTAACATGTAACTCATTCCCCTAATGGCCTGTAGTAAGCTTCCTGACCTAGCCAGGCCTGAACGGGTCTCCATTACTCTCTTGCTCATAAGTAAAGTCTCTCTCTCCTCAATACTCATCTCGCTCTCATAGCTGCACGATCCTTCTAAGGAATCATGATGTTGTGAGTAAAACTCCGATCTCGCTCTATGCGGAAACATCTACATGGTAACTGACCTTTATGTGACATCTCTCTAAGGCGGTCATCATCCTCCTCTCAGTATCTCGAAACCTGGTCTCCATAGTGTCTACAAGACTGTAATCGACTCTATGGGCCATAGTGGGTCCTGGCTGTCTCGCAGCAGCAGCAGCAGAACTCTCCCCAACCTCATAACTAGGTCTAGGAGTAGTAAGTAGTAGCCTTTTCCGAGGCGGCATGTCAGCCTCGGGAATGTGAGCTCTGCGGCTAGTGGATGGTGCAGGTAGTGGTATAGGTAACAATGGTGGGGTCCCTGATGGGAGTAGTGGATGATAGGTGGATGGTGCTGTAGCTCTCATCTAAGTCATGGCTGCTCTAGTACGTGGGGGTTGGATACGTAGGGATAAAAAGGATGGTGGTAGTGGAGGTGTAGGTGCCTCATCCTCAGCTGGCACTAAGTCCTCAGGATGCTCAGGCTCCGGAATGTACACAGGTACATGATCCTCCAGCTCTATGGGATCAGGTACATACTCTGGAGAACGTGGTGCCTGCTCCAACAACTGTCGGGCACCCTCCTCATAAGGATCCTCAGATGGAATATCCAAGATCGTGCCCTCAGAGTGAACAGAAGTATAAGGTAACAGCGAATCTGCTGACATGATACTGTGACCAGCATATTTATTACTTAATGAGTATATTATATAAGGCTCTTATTGTAATATACGTAATATATTATAACCACGTATATCAATTATGAATGCATCTAGTCCAACTAACTAATGCAACAACTAGTGTGTCCCGTAAAAACCCCTTTTTATGAATGCAATGTTTGAAAACGGTTATAGTCCAGCAAAACATTTGACCTGGTTCTCTATAACCTTGGCTCTTGATACCAATCTGTAACACCCCCAAATTGGGTCGCAGCGGAATAAGGGTTCGGGGCGTGTTACTTCATAGATCAATAACACAAGATATATATAGAACGACCAAAAAGTCGTTTTAAAACTGATACATTGGATTTAACAAAGTATTTGTTACATAAGCGAAGCTTCAATTGGGTCCACTTGTTTCAGTAATACAAAGATTTAAGCATAACAGTTATACAAAATGTAATGCGACAAAATCTTTAATGCATGATATCCAAATCAAAACCACCAATGTATCCTTGGCATCTCGTGCCTATTGACCACCTGAAAACATTGCTTTAAAACGTCAACAAAAATGTTGGTGAATTCATAGGTTAGTAAATTAAAATATGCAGGACCGCAAGACTTTTCCCGTGATAATGCAACAGATGCAGACATCACAAAACCAGATTTACATTTTCCTAGCTCATGACATGAAGCTTCGACAATCATTCTCGCCAATAATAAATATTGCCAATTTATGCCCGATTAGATGTTCAACCCTAAACATCCCAAATCCGACATGCTATAACGTTCGTTCCCAGTGATAGCTAATCGCCCGAACGGGGAAGTCAATCCCAAATAGATCTATTCATAACATTCACGCTCACATAATGTAATTCACAACTACATCTATGCAATTGACAGTTCATGATAATGGGCTCAACTTGGGTTATCGCTACTTAGCAAACACGTAATCAATATAAATTACTCTTGCGAAAATTATATAAAAAAAAAGCATGTTTCCACCCAAAAGTTATTACAATATGGAAATCGTAAAAATGTGGGGGCTATGACCTCATCTTGTGAGTTACTGAAATCCAAGTATCAAAGATAGCGCGTCGTCAGCGTAATGTTCGAATGCACCATAAAATTAACATAGGTCGTATAAGCACTAATCGCTTTGATTAACTACAGCATCCACATACAAGTCCTATGTTTAGTTACATCATACTATCGTATCGGGACTATTCATAATTTAAGAGGTTCATTGTGTGACTTAATGACGGAGCTAGGACACTTTAAAATCGTAAATCCAAATCGCGATTCGCTACCCCCGAAGAGCTCATTTATGAAACTCCCTAGTTATATAGCACTTTGATAACCACATATAATTCTATATAGCTTCATCACCGTCTATTTGTAATTTAGAAATCGTGGTTATAGAGTGAAAACGTTTATAATTATCGTTTTAGAAAAACGAGCATAACTTTCCCGTTTTAAACCCGTTTTCTGCGCGTTTCTTGTTCACGTTCTTCGTATGAGATGATGTATATATTTATTAATAGTTTGTATTTATAACCTTCTGATGAACAGTACTTTTACTGTTCATGACGTTTTATAAATTTACTTTTATAAATTTAATTGTCGTAATACCCGTAAATGCAATAACTTGTTCGTTTTAATCCCAATTTTAGCGATTCCTTCGACCACGTCTTTGTTATCAAAATTATCACATTTTTAATAAACAGGGGGTTGTGTCTGGAACAGTAATTCTTACTGTTTCATGGGTTTATAAATTACTTTTATAAACTCGAATTATCGTAAACGTCGTATTTTATTCGTTTTAGCTCCGTTTTTAGTAATTCTTTCGAGCATGTTCTCATTATTGAAAATTCTATCAATTTATGAAGTTTACAAAAATTAATGTTTCTGTAATGAACAGTAACTTTTTATAAAAATATTTTTATACATTTTAAGTATATAAACTTACGTAATCATTACTTTCTTCGTTTTTAATCGAAAAATTACGTTTCTTATTGTTTTGGAATCCTAAAAATATGTATAATCTTTTAAAACTACCAAACTTTCTGTTTTATATAATATTTATAAAAGTTATTTTATAAATCCGTTTAATTAACGTATAACTCGTAATTAGCGTAACTTTTTCGTTATTTATCCGTTTGACAAGTTTCTTACCTTTTCGGAATCGTCATGAGTCGTATTATTTTATAAAAATATAAAATGGATAGGTTGTAGTTCGAGTTTAAACAGAAAGTTTGGATGTCTATATTGAATCCATATGTAAACTTAGTTTTTATACTTTTCAACCTTGTCATTTATCACAAGTTTTTCCCCTACTCTTAATATACTATATCATACATATTATATAATCCATAGTCCTTATATTGTCCATAAGTCCAAGTCATTAAGTCCATAACAATATTTATAAACCATAATTTATTAAAGAAACCTTAAGTTAACAAGTTTACATATGAACTTTTTACACCTTAACCAAGTGTGTACAATAGTTTTACTTCCATTATAACTTCTATTCCTCATCTATAACAAACATGTGTTTATAAGTTCATAAAATATATTTAAAGAAAATCCAAGTTTACAAGTTAAACATGTCCTAATGGTGATTTCACTACATACATCACATATACATATAATCATTTAAATGAAAAGTTATAAGGTTTAGAATAACCTTAATGGGTTTGATGTTATGATATGATGAAAATAAGTGCTAAACCCTTGTTTAGACTTTAAACCCAAGATTATAACCAAGAAAACCCTAGTTTCCAAAGCAAAACCCTAATCTTGATTTATTGCTTCAACACTTGAAAGGTTAGCCAATGCTTGGAAACATCTTAGAATGTCTTAAGAATGATGTATGTAGATGTGTATAGGTGGTAGAAAATTTGATATGGATTATCTTGGATGGGTGTTTGTAGCCGTGGGCTATAGAGGAGCAAAAAGGGGAGTTTGTTTGATTTTCTAGTTAAGTGTTATGCATGTATGAGTTATCTCTCATAAGTTGCTTGCCTTATATGAGTCCTAGTGGTCAAAAAGTATGTAATAGTTAGTCAAAAACATGGTGAGGGTTTTAGGGATCTTGGTTTCTAGTCAAAGGAACATGGTAAGCTTATGTTTAATGCAAGTGAGGTACAAAGACCAAGTGGTAAGCAAATTGTGTGCTCTTGGTCTCTAAATGGTGTTGTATGCCATGGGTTAGGGGGGGGGGGGGTTCTAAAAAAAACTTTTTGATAGTTAGCAACAATATCTAGTAAAAACTTTACTAGTTACAAGTTGTAGTTTGAAAATAAAATGTGTTTACTTGAAGGTATACATGAAATGTTTTATTTTCTTATGAACAAAGTGAAAGTAATATTAACTTGGGTAACATTTAATAAAACTTTGAGTGTTGGGTACAATCGTAGGTATTTGTTGAAGCGTAGAAATATTTTTGTAGTTCCGGGTATGCTTAAACGTACTTTATCGCGAAACGTATATAATTTACGTAACCGATAAAAATAAAATAAACAACGACCATAATTATTATCAAAATAATTATTTAATATTTGATTGATGTAAACATTTAATCATTTGACGCCCGTTTACATTGAACGCTAATTTTTAACGTACGCGGTTTAACTTAACGTTTACAATTAAAAACAAACGCGTACAATACAAAAGGTACATAGCGGATTTATTAATGACGCCAATGACCCTAAAACACGGGGTGTTATAGTCTTCCCCCGTTAGATGAGGCTTATCCTCAAGGATTAGGATGCGGCACTTGATGATGGTGAGGTATTTGCGAAGAGATGCGGGTATTTCTTCTTGAATTGGTCTTCACGTTCCCACGTGAACTCAAGACCTCTCTTGGAGTTCCATCGAACCTTGACTAATGGGATCCGGCTTCGCTTCAACCGTTTAACTTCATGGTCCACGATCTCGACAGGTTCCTCGACAAAATGAAGTTGGTCATCAATGTGTAGTCCTTCTAATGGCACAGTTAATGGATCATTGGAATAACACCTCTTCAAATTGGATACATGAAAAGTGTTGTGAACCCTGCTCAGCTCTTGCGGAAGCTCAAGCTTGTAAGCAACGATTCTAACTTTTTCTAACACCTTGAAAGGTCCGACATACCTGGGGTTTAACTTCCCCCGTTTGCCAAAACGTACGACCCCTTTCCAAGGCGAAACTTTTAGCATAACTTTATCCCCAACTTGAAAATCCATCGGCTTACGCTTCTTATCAGCATAACTCTTTTGTCGATCTCGAGCAGCTTGCATTTTTTGCTTGATCTGAACGATTTTCTCGGTCGTCTCTTGAATTAATTCTGGACCAAGGATTTGAGCTTTTCTAACTTCGGTCCAACAAACAAGTGAGCGAAACTTTCGACCATAAAGTGCTTCGAATGGTGCGGCCTTTATGCTAGCGTGATAACTGTTGTTATATGAAAACTCAACTAAAGACAAATGGTCAACCCAACCCTTTCCAAAGTCGATCGCGCAAGCACGTAACATATCCTTGAGAGTTTGAATAGTCCTCTCGCTTTGCCCATCAGTCTCTGGATGGTATGCCGTACTCATGTCTAAACTAGTACCCAAGGCCTTCTGGAGTGACTTCCAGAAATTTGATGCGAATCTCGGGTTACGATCACAAATGATAGAGACTGGGATTCCATGTCTCGCGACCAATTCTTTTAGGTATATTCTTGCAAGTTTATCCAAAGGATCAGTCTCTCTTATTGGTGTGAAAACTGCAGACTTAGTGAGTCGGTCAACAATCACCCAAATAGTGTCGTAACCTTGCGACGTCTTAGGAAGCTTCGTGACAAAATCCATAGTGATGTTGTCCCACTTCCATTCAGGTATCTTGGGTTGTACCAATAATCCTGATGGCCTTTGAGAGGTCACGGGCCTGAAACGGACTTACGCATCAAAAGTTATGGCTGTTTTACTGAAACCCTTTTCTTCACACAAGATTTCTAGACAAAACTCAGTGTTATCTTTAACCAAAACGCAGTGACTTTTGAATCAAAACGCAATGAACTTTATCAAAACGCAGTGGTTGAGATTTGGTCAAAACGCAATGAAATTTAAGCAAAACGCAATGGTCAAAACGCAATGGTCAAAACGCAATGGTCAAAACGCAATGGTCAAAACGCAATCAATATAATATTCAAAAATATCCAAAACGCAACCATAAAAAATTTCGAAAAAAGGGTTTTGATTATTTTAATATTTTAAAATTTCTTCTAACCAAAACGCAATGATTGCGTTTTGAACCTGTTTAAAAAAAATCAAAACGCAACAAGAAGAATATCAAAACGCAACTAGAAGAAAATCAAACGCAACAAGAAGAAAATCAAAACGCAACATGAATTTTGCCAGAGAGTCAAAACGCAACGACGAATGAAAACATCCAACCCCTCTCTAAGGCAAGGAAAGGGCTTAATATGTCCTATAGCTGGCCCATAGGCTATGATGGGCTCCCCATGGGGTCTTGGGCCGACTGAGATTACTAATCTAATCATTACAATAAACCAACTGAGCTAAACTATTACAACTTGGAAGTGACCGACACTTTTGTGTTTCTAACAATCTCCCCCTAAGGGGTCACTCCAATTTAACAACAACTTTAAACCTATCTACTATGCTTCATCTTTAGTCCTTTAGCTCAAACTCTTTGACTTTCTTCGTTGTGAATATGTTGTAGTGATCATTGACTTCTGGATTGAGCTTGTTCCTTAAACTTGTATTTGACATTGTGATCTTGAGCATCTTGAGATCATCAACCAACACAATCTCTTCGCCATCTTAATGAAATCCATGCCATCTGTGTAACATAGTACTTCTGGACTGACATGCACATACCTTTTCTGATTTGTTGACCTTGAAAACATTAATGTTCATCTTTTTTTTGAAATCTGGGGGTAACTTTAACATCTTGTCACTTCGAGAAAGACGTTCGGTATCAGAGTAACAGAAGTCTTGAAACATGTACTTGAGCTTTCATGATGTCTTTATGTTTGTCGGTCGGGTATGAGCATGTGGCTATGGATCTTGTGAGTCAGCGGGAAACAGGTACCTTCACCACCATCTTTAAGTTTCCTGCAATAAAACAGTTAGCAATAAAGCGGAGGGACGAATATGGCTTTGTCATTCGCCCAGGTTTGGTTGGAGTAACCTTCAAATCCGTGAGATCGACCTGTATCAGAAAGATTCAATTAAGAAGAATCTTCTTGACAGGATTTCCAGCTGTAGTATTGAATCTTTCTAACACATAAGTATTAGATTCATCGTACTCAGCATGTTCTCATTATCGGAACGTCTCAAAGTAGACAGCACGATAAGAGTGAACCAGTGAGTTACTATCTCACCGATTGATATAGAAAATCGATTTCAAAATTAATCGACGTGACACTTGCTAAAGTGGTTTTGTGACACATCGAGAGTTTTAAGCAATCAAACTTCTTTAAACCGTGATCCCTAACCTGAACAATTTAAATTCGATAAAGAATAAGCACCATTGTTGCTTTCCGAGTTGTCACAAGCTTGAATCCTAAGAATCGCACAAGTCCACCTACCATGAGCTTGTTTTGATGTTGGCTCAAGCAGGATTTCATCTTCATGTGAATACCTAAGTATCACTCGGGATGTTCTGGCAAAATCATCAAGAGATTCTTGTGTAGGGATACTAATGAATTACTTGAAATTCACATTGTGTAGATAACAAAGCTAAATTAAAGAACAAGTGTCCTAAGAGATTATGGATGATCTCTTTTGGCTCTAACTCAATAGTGCACCTTTTTAATTTTAGTGTCGGAGCAGGAGCTGATTGCCACCTTTCAATATCAACTAACACGGATTGAGAAAGTCAATAGAAATGAGTGTATCTCCATGAGTTTTGAAACAAAGTCTTTCTGACTTTGAGTGGCTGGGAGGGGTTTGTGCATAGCGTCACTGGGTCCATGACTGTCTTCAATGTCAGACAACACCTAAGTGTTTCTGATAGCATATGTATTGACCCGGTTTCTGCCTAAGTGTATGAAGGGCTTCTTTCTTTTCACCCTTTATCCTTACATTTCTTTTTCATTCTTCAACCCCTTCAATGCTTACCGAGACTTCATAACTAACACCTTGTTGGGTTTGTTCTAGTGTTAGCTCCATCTCAGTCGGCATTATTCCTGATTCTCACTTTTTCTCCTTTTTAATCATACCTAAGGAACTTCTAACACTACTAGGGGAAACCCTGTGTAGATCCCGTCCGTTTCTGTCTGATCATGGGATTTGAATACCTTATACCTAACCACCTTCCTAACTCCATAAAATAAGTACATGGTCGGCTACTGTTAGGGATTCCATCACCAATACAAACAAAATCATTGAAAAATTACATTCAAATTGTTAGATATAAATATCAAAAGGTTTACACTTTGAATGTTTTTAATCATTACTAAAAGCTCCCCCTTAACATGTGCATCGTAATCGTAGTACATGCTCAATGTGGAGTGCATCGAGTCCATTTTAATTGATTACTTTTGTCAATATACATTAAGTCCAAGTTAATCACATTTTCTCATCCTTATCCAATGTTAATCTTGATATTTTGGAATATCAATTTTGAGTAACCGTCAGGACAAAATGAGTATTCTAGCATAATAGGAACATATTATTGCTCCCCCTTAACTTTTTTGAGGTATATAAGACAAGTGTTTGAACAAAATTTATATTTTTTGAATTTACTAAGAAATTCTTGAAAATTTTGTACTCGAGCACTCCTTAATATCACCATAAAGTCTACACTACATACAATCACATGATTATTATGTACGGTTTGACCTGATTGATGAGAACATCATATGATAGAATCATATGGTTCTTTTGACACAGCCGTAGGTCTCCTTCGAACAATTTTCCACCAACGAACTTTTCTAAACTCCTCATTAACCTAATTTCTTTCAATAGAGGTTTGTCAATCTGATCTAATCTCGTCCAAGCACACTTCAGCTTGCTTTATAACTTTCTTTCCAAGTTATGAAGTCTTTGCAAGCAAACATCGAGGATAGAACAGATATCAATACATAAGTAACTTGAAGTTTTTGTGTGGTGTGATAGTCGTGGTTGAGTTGTCTTAGCTTCCCCCTAAATCAACAATCCCTTTCTTGTGATAGATTACAGAACTTTCTGCAAGCCGGCATCAAGCAATCTTAAAATATAAAGCCCAGAATCCGAAGTACACAATTAACCCTTTCAAGAACTTGATACCGCAACACCAAAGTCAATTAAGTCCCCGAACATCTTCAGGATAGTCATGAATATAAAATGTAGCACCCAACACCCCACACCAAAGTCAACTAAGTCCTGAATGTCACAATTATTCCCTCTAAGTAGTCGAAATGATAGCACCTAAGTCAACTAAGTCCCAAATGTACTCATTTCTTTCTGCAGAATACTGACTGACTTAAGGAATCATCATACCTATGTGTACCTCTTTTATCAAATATTTCTACTTCTTTTAAGAATAACTTAGGATGACCATTTGACGGAAGCATTAATTGAATCAGAAAGAACTTTTCTCACGTTTTAAATAATTATTCTCCTAACACTTCCCCCTGGGGACTCAAATGATGCATACTGGCTAATGACGAGATGTCTCTTCCACCATGTGATTGAAATAGTGCACCCGAAAGATTCGAAACAGCCTAAAATCAAAAGAAGCTAACCTCAAAAGACAAAAGAAGCTAACCTCAAAAGAAAGGCCAATGGACCTATTGAATATACATCTACTCCATCCCCCTTGTTGGTTTTTGGACATGTCGGAATCAGCAAAACCAAATACGCATACATATTCGAGATTCGTGTTTTGAGGAATTAATAAGGCTTAAATCAATCACATGATAATCAATTTCCAGGCTTTTAAAACTATGAAAGTATATCCAAGCATTCAAAGTCTTTACAAAACATAAGTGTGTTGGCAATATTGATCGTCTGTAGTTTAAAGCCTAAATTCACTAAGTCTCAAATTGCAAATAAGTCCATAAAGATTTATACAAATGACATCTAAAGCTCGTGAGTAAGTTAATAAATAACTTAACTTCCCCTGAAATTATTATCCGTCATTATTCAAAACTTTATCCGTTCATTCCAAGACTTATTTTGAAAAGACTGTTTTTAAAAAGATTATATAGTATGACAATTTCTCCCCCTCAAATAAAGGCACCCTTTTCTATTAAAGAGCTGTTGTCATTGTTTGAGTGGTCGCAATGTCTTGAAAAATCTTTTGTGATTACAAAAAACCTTGATTCATTTATGAAGATAACTTATTAACCAATAAAAATAAGATATACTCTTATTTTAACACATAAGCGTCACTAACACGAACACATAAGGAAATATAGGGAAGCACGGTTTGTGGTTGCAAAAGTAAACACAAGCTTTGCATGTTCCTAGAGTAGACCATGCACGAGAAATAAATTCCCGTTGGTTTGGTAACAATATCTTTTAGTACGAACATGTTTTCCTTAATGTAAAAAGCGGGTTACTATCTGAAATAATAACAAGCCATTTGGCATGTTTTGAAAACATTAGAAACTTCTGCTCGAACTTCATTTACAGGCTCGTATCATTGTTAAATGACATTTCTAAGACCGTAAATGTTATCAATTTTCAAAAGACATGCCATTTGAAAACTTCTTTTTGTATTTTTCTCATTTTTTAATTTGTATTTATTTTTTGAAAATATATATATAAAAATAAAATATTTTTGGTTTTTATAAGTTATATTATATACATATGATACAAAGGATATTCGAATAGGTACCACCACTATTCATCAACGTCATCTGCCAACTTTTTTAGAGTCTCCGACGTAAAACTTCACATACCCAGCTTGTTGATTAGAAATTCAATTCTTTCTCGGCCCAAGACTTAGTGAAGATGTCCGCTAATTGATACTCCGTCTTGACAAAGGGTAAAGTTCGATCACACCTTTTTCAACATGCTCTTTGATGAGTTGAAATCCTGATGTCTATATGCTTGGATCTGGAAATGTTTGAACGTTGTTTTGCCACATAAGGCAATAGCACTTTTGTTATCACAGACATTGGAATTTTATTGAATCCAAAGCCATAGTCGTGTAAGTTGTATCTCATCCAAAGGACCCTTTTTTTTGAGCACAACAACGAACAAAGCAATATATTACACTTCCAGTACAGGGATAACGCAGCGCTTTTCTGCCTTTTCGACGACCAGCTCACAAGTCTATCACCCAAAAGTTGTATACTACCAGATGTGCTACGGCGTATATCTTAACAACCAGCATGATCCGCATCTGCAAATGCTGTTAGTGCAATGGAAGAATCCTTCAGATACCAAAGTCCCCGATGTATGGCTCCTTTAGATACCAAAAGATCCTTTTTACCGCATTTAAGTGCTTTTCGGTAGGCCGAGCCTGATACCAGGCACACATGCATATAGCAAATTGTAGTGGTCAGGTTCCTACTGCGTAAGATAAAGGAGGGTGCCATCATACCAATGAAGTGTGACGGAATCTACAGCTTTCCCTACTTCATCCACATAACAGTTTGGATTTCTCTACCATTGGGAAGAATCCACTGGGTCCACAAAGGATTCCAAGCAATTTTCTTTAATGGGGTGATTCAAGAGCAAATTTAGATGTTTTTATGAAGGTTAGCCTCTGGGACTTTGAGAAATCCTGGTAGTCCTAAGAAAAATGAGAATATTACTAGTCATCGACCTCTTGAATTTTGAACACACGATTTTAAGCGAATAGATCACAAAGTTCAGGAGTAAATGCAGCCAGATAATGTCATCGACATATATTTGTAAGTAGTAGTTCCTTGCATTCGTTATGGATGAACAAGTAGATCCCCTAACCTTTAATAGAAGTCATTGGATATCAGAAAGAAGACAACAATCATAACCCACGCATGGAGCTTGTTTCACCATAAAGAGCTTTCTTAAGCTTGTTCTAGCAGTTAGTTTTCTGGATCCACAAATCCATCCGTTGACTAACATAACCACTTCCCCAGACTCCCATTCAGAAACGCAGTCTTTACACATCCATTGATAAACGCCATGTCATATGAGCAACAACGCTAGAAAAATTCGCATAGCCTCTAATCTTGTAACCGAGCGCAGGACTCATTCAAAATTGATTCCCTCTTCTTGACGATAACCAACGAGCGACCAACCGAGCCTTGTTTTCAGAATCCCTCCTAACTCATCAAGGCATAACCTTATAGATCCACGTAAGAGTGATGACAAATGCCATTACAAGAAGGAGGATACAAGTTTCCCAAACATAAGACTGTCAAATTCATTGAAGTTCTTCTTGCATAGCTTCAATCCAACATGCTTGAGTTAATGCTCTTTGTTAGCTCATAGGCTCGACTGATGCGAAAAGGCATCATAGTATCAGAATAAGGCTTTGTTCATGGAATCTTATATTCGCGTGTAAAACAGTCCTAATCGAAATTTAGCGATTATATTCTCAAGTGGGTGATCCTTTAGTCCATTTGCTATGAGGTTTTGGAAACTTGGTGATCGGAGGCACAATCATATGATAACATCCAATGATGAGGATGACAGAGCAACTCTGAATTGTAATACCAAAGTACGGATCATTACCCATAAAATGCAACTTCAATAACATGATATCTTCTACACATTATGAGAAATGATAGGATATTGAGTATACTTTCGTTGTATGAGAATTACTTGGTGATGGTGCATCTTGATCAACTGTAGTTGAGGAAGGTAAGCCAGTTAATACAGCATGTTCTGGTGCTTATAAATCAACATAAGGTGGGGGATTAAGTGACTCATCAAACATTGGTTGAAACAACAAATCCCAGTCAGATCTCGAAGGTGGTATAAATGGTGTTGAAGGAGGAGGGTTTGGCACGAGTCAGAACTGATTGTTACAGGAATCATTTCATGAAGTGCGGGTCCTGAACTGCTGTGTTCAGAAGCCATCGCGGTACAGTTCATCAGTCAACATGAATGGTTTCAATAATTCATCTGGTACGTCTGTGTGTATCCGAATGCTTTCATCGTAGTGCATAGCCAATGAAAATACCAAGCCACCTTTGGTTTGTAAACTTGCCCAAATTCTCACTAACATTCGTTGGGAACAGAGGGGCACCAAACACATAAAGATACGATAGAATCGGAGGTTTGTCTTTAAAAGCTCGTATGGTTATTTACCTGACGACAACGTATCATGGGAACGATTTTGGTATAACAGTCTTGTGGCAACCGCTTCGGCCTCATTGAAATAAAGGAGCATGTTGCAATAAATTAACATAGTGCAGGCTGCTTCAATTAGCGAACGATTTTCATCTATCAACAACAACCATTTTGCTGAGGAGAGCGTGCAACTGATTTTCATGAGAGCGCCAACCTTCTCATAATATCCGAAAAGTCTGATTAACAAACTCCAGTCCATTATCTTTTTTTTGATGCGACGGACGGTTTCCTTAACCTACTTGGATCATTTTCAAAAAAGTGATAATAAAAAGCTAGAGCCTTCATCTTTTGGATCGCAAACATATTGACCCCTGTAAATCGAGGAGTAGTCGTCTACAAGTAACGAGGATGTCTTCTTTTAATTGACAACTCGCACACGCAATGGCCCATACAGATCGTATGCAAGCAGATAGAGTTTTTCTTGAAGATGTCGTCCTTCAGATTGGGTTTTGTGGGTGTTTCTTTGAACTTTTGCCTAAAGCCACATGCAGAACAAACGTGATCCTTTTCAAACTTTAGCTTAGGGAGACCTCGGACAAGTCCATGTCTTGCAAGATGATTAATAGCACCAAAGTGTTTCGTGAATAACACTATGCCATAACCTAGACTTGGTCTTTAGAAGCCTTTGACAATAGAACAAATAGAGAGGAATCCATCATATTCCCAATTAAGAGTTTAAAAAGATTATCCCCTCGATCATCCCCGTCAAAAAATCAACACCTTCAAGATTGCGAAAAAAGCATGTTGTGTTGACTAAAAGCCACTTCGAGATGGAATCACAGAATTGTCCCACAGATAAATAGGATTATGCCAAGTCCATCAACGTAAAAAACCCTTGAAATAGTAACATTCCCCATCTCATAGTCTCCATAACCCATTATCTTTTGCATACTGACATTTTCCAAATTTGACTGTACCCAAGAATTACTGATGAAATTGGTGAGACTGAGAGCGATCTCCGTCATGTGCTTTCGAGCAACCGGAGTCTCCAAATACCATAAAAAAAAAGAAAAAAAAAAAAAACGGAGAGGACGAATTGGGACAACCTGCATTAATTAAGAGAAGTAAATGGAACATTGTTTATTGGGATCGCCCAGATTACTCGTTCCTGTTTGTTTAGAAAATATGGTTTATAACCATAGTTTTGCTAACGGACTAAGTATTCTTATTCTTCAGGGTTTGCTTGAGTATAACCAAATTAACACAGGTTTGGGTGATGTCAGCGTTCAAACTATTGTTTCCTAGAAGGCACTTCATTAGTAGTGGTAATCCTAGTTAAAGGGCACGCATTTCCTACAATAGTGAAGGTCCGACCGGTAGGTCTCCAAATATATCTATCTTAGTGAACACTTTTCCTGTTGGGTTCCAAATCTCTTTCTTAGATTTTCTCTTCTTAGGTTTAGCACGAAATTTCACATCATTCATAGAATTAGAAACACACAAATTATCAAAAGACATGCAATCATCACCGTTAATACAGACATAATCAGAATTATCATGTTTCTTGGAATTCTACATAGACGCAGATCCATTAACTTTAACAGTACCATTCCTTTTATTCAAACTAGATTTAACGTTCCTAGAGTGAGCTTCTACTTTATTCTTCGAATTACTACTTGGTGTTTGCAGAATCTTATCATTCCTGGTATTGCCTGAAGGCTGTGATCCGGTAGCACTAGCAGTAAGTCTTACTCCTTATATGCAACACAAAGTTTGTTATAAACAACGTTTTGAGGTCGGATCCATTTTTTGTATTTTCTGTGGAAATGGTGATTCGCAAACCTAACTTTCTTGTCCTTTTTCTCGGTGTGACCGCAACTAATTAAGGATCAAAATTGTTGATGCTAGGGCAAGTCCCTACTTATGTTTGAAAGCAATTCCTGAATGACTTTGGTATACCAATAAGGCAAGACTCTAAAAGTGAATCGTTGAGGATAAATCACTTTTAAATGTTCGACTATATCCTAAGACCAAGCTTCTTCTGAGGTGCTTAATGGAGATATTGTAGCAATCCCTTTTATTCAACAATTTGGGCTGATTGATCCACATTATCCTTAGACACTTTTGGATCAACAGAGGTGGGTCCCCACAATAGCTCCACATCTAACGCTTTTCCTTAAGTTTCGTTAAACTCATTTTTTAGGGCTCTATGACCAAAACCTTGTTCCCTAAAGTTTTGCATTTAAATCTGAAATTTTCCGCCAACTTTATATTGACTTGTTTGATAAAACGCATCACATTGTTCTTTTGATTAACACGTTTTGGTTTCATCGAGTCATAAAGTTGCATATAATCTGTTCAAATGCTCATTCTTAGCAACAAGTTTTGTCACTCTATGTTCAAATTCAATGTTAAGAGTCTCAATTTCATCCATGTCCATTTTGACTTTACTATCATCCACATTTCCTTTTAAGAACTTAATTTGCTCTTTCAGCTTGACAATGACTATGTCTTTCTCTTGAGACTGAGCTCTCAATTAACTTAATTCAAACAACTGAGTAAAACTTGACATTTGATCTAAAACACTATTTTTCCTGTGAAAATTTCTTGATTAAGTTGAGAATTCAGCTTCCAAAGGTGATGCAATGTTTTTCAAGAGTTGTAAGACACTTATAAGTTTATCGTAAGTTTCCTTTATCAACAACATCCTTTTTTGTTGAGAGCTAAAAAAAAAAAAAATAAAAAAAAAAAAAAAAATAACAATCTTGAGTTCGAGACACTTTTGACATTCATTCACAGTTTCACAACCATCATTCACAGACAAATTCACAACAGTTTTTACAATATCATGATCAATGGCTTGTGCCAAGAGTCGTTCATTTTCACTCAAAACTTGATTCATTTTAACTTCTAAAGTTCTGGACTCCAAGCGATGTTGTTCGACAGCCTGTTCCATTTGATAAAAGACATTTTGGACATCGGCAAGTTCATCAACTAAGTATTGATTGAATTTATTGAAGATGTCTTTTAATTCTTTTATAAACGGAATAATTCCATCTAAAAAAAAAGCCTTTGTATGTTCAAACCCCCACGTACCCTCAGTGATAGCTGTGGCAGTGGTTCTTTCTTTAACAACCTGATCAAAGCCAGTAAGATGACGTTTAAGCTCTTTCAAGCTAGTATGCACCATACTCACTTTAAGAAGTTCTTTTGAAACCTCAACTTTGTTGGTTGTGGAAGAATGAGATGGGTCTAAAGGTGGGACCGAAGTTGCTTTCCAATCGGCATGTTCACTATATAAATCAGATTGTCGAACAAATCGTTTGTTGTAATCGTTATTAAGAACAACATAATTAATGGGTTTAGTGTTCACTTTATGTTTTACAACCATTGGATCTTGTTCTTTCAAAAGCATTTTTGAACGACTCTCTTCACAAAGCATTAATGTCTCATCAGAATCAAGAATCACAATAGCATCCATTTTAAGAATGACATTCCCGTCATATAGTTTTGGCTTTGACTCTCGAACTTTCTTTAGATAGAAAGGTTTTTCAAAACTGATAGCTTGTTTAGTGGAATGATCATAACAAATTTTAGATTTAGTCATCATATGAACAGTTTGCGCAGATTGACCCCTTTTGAAAATGATATTATCAAGTTGCTTAATTTTCTTTTCCAAAGCAATTTCTCTATCAATTTTCTATTTTCTTCCATTTTTAAATCCTTTTTGAGATCAGAAACTATTTTCATTAAAGAATCCTTTTCTTGCACTTGTTCAGAAAGAGTTTGCTTAAGATGTTCAATCTCGGCATACTGTTCATTTGATCCTGAAAAACTGTTCTCAACATTTTGCATTTCTTTCAAATCTTTAACCTCTTCTTTATATCTGTCAAGCTCGGTAGTCAAAGCTTTATTGGCACTTTTATATTCCAGATTAACATTGGTGCAATGTCAGATCACTTTGGTATTTATTTGTTTTAAACATAGATAATATCAAAGGGCATCTGGTTTGAGCATAAGAAGAGTTAGAATTCTGGACAATTTCCTATTTGTGTTTCACTCAGATACTGAGAATAAGGAATGATATTGCTATCACTGGTTATTTTAGTTTCTGACTGATCCACATCATTAGACTGTTTAGAAGACGTCATTATCTGCTCACTTTGATTGATTAAATCCTAAGCTAGATTATCCGGATTGTATACCTCAGTGAGTGCATCTGAGCCATTCCTGGAAAGATATCGCCATGAGAGCAATCTTGGCGAGTTAAGTTTTCATCACAATCAGAGCATAGGCATCCAGATCATCGGCTTGAATTAAAAAAGCCCCAGCATTATGGTAATGACAGTCTGAGATGTTTAGAGTGTCAGAGTCCTTGGATCTACCCAAAATGCTATATTCTTCCTCTTTAAAACATGACACTGCTTGAGCTTGAACCAACAACACTTTATCATTAAACCACTTTTCATCCCTTTTTCTTTTGAGCATAGTGTACTGCTTGGAAATATGACCCTCCCATTTGCAGTTGTAACATATGACAGTCCATTGTTTCCCTGTGTTTGCTTCCCTTGGCTCCAGGAGTGTATTTTCTCGTTATTCCCTCAGCATAAGTAGTTTTGTCTCCCCTGAACATGTAGCGCATTAATTTATCCAACATTAGATGGTAGCTTGTGTTGACGAGGGTTATGAGACGTCCTTAGCTGATGTTGGAATAAGGATACCAGGAAGTTGACAACGGCATTAAGAATGACTTCAAGTGATTGATCGCATCAATTGGATCATCTCCCTTTTTGGAACACTGGAACGGTTAGACCAGAGGTCCTGTTGGGAAAATTCAGATTGTTGATGTTGTAAGTTGTGGGAGCATATTTCCCAATTGTGAGAGGATGATTGTTGGAGAATACACGTTGTGGTGAACTGAGTATGGTATTCATTTGATGGATAAGTTGATTGAAATAGAGTTGTATTGACTGGTTGTGAATTGTTGACTCCCCTGAAAAGGTGTTACAGACAGTGAAGACGATATGGTAAAACATGATGTTGAAGTTGATAGTTTCGGGAGAGTGTGAAGATGAATATTGATAAGTTGACGGAGGTAATTGGTGAGATGCAAACAAAATGCAAGAGGATCGGAAGTTGCGAACATTGCATCAAACAAACTTCATTGCATGTCCATTCGTGTTGTTTGCAGGTAACATGAAAGCTGATCAACATTGGTAGTATGCAAGTCTTTGACCAATTTAACTTCAGTAACAAATTTGCTCCATTCATCATGAAGAGTGTTTAAAAACTTAGTATTAACTTGAAATTGATCCAGTGGCATCTTGTAGATGTTCATGTCATTGAGTAGAAGAGTGAACCTCAAGTAGTACTCGTGTAATGACTCTCCTTTCTTATAAGTGAACTATTGAATTCATCATACCTTGTACTCTCCGTTATGTTTCCTTAACGACGTTCCTTGCATAGCATTAAATCTTCTCCCAAGAACCTTTAGCTATACGGTGGTTTGACTCACAAGAGCATAGATTTCAGTTGGAAGACCTTGGAGTATGATGTTAATCGCTTTGATGTCACAGTCAGCTTGAATGGCTTCAGCGGGAGTGAGTTTAGTATAATCCTTAAGTTTTGTTACCCCTTCCACAGTGATTGATGGCCAAACGAATGAACCTTTTTCAACAGAGGCAAGAATCATTCTTCCATGAGGTCTATTCATCATATAAAGTTCCATTCTGCTTTTCTATGAATCATACAAGTATTTTTCAAGCATCGGTGGTTTGTTGTCTCCTCCTAAAAGAAGTGACTTATCGGCAAAGTCGTCATTGTGGAATCAAAAAGATTACAAATTGATCGATCGATGGTAGAAAGAAATTGTGTTTGGTTATGTGATTGTTAGTCTTGAAATGAAACTAACTGATTTACGATCTCAACAAAACCGGGAAAACAAGTTAATGTTTCATGGGATTTTACAAGTCAAAGAAATAACCGTATAATTTAGAAATTTGAGTTAGTGTGTCTTAAATGGAATTGACTAGTTCGGCCAACAAAGGGACAGACTAGTTTGGTCCTTCTAGTTTGGTTCTAACTAGTTCGGTTCCAGCTGAGTTAAATCTCGTTCGGTTCTAACTAGAATCAGGTACTCAATAAAATCTGAGTTCGTCTAAATGAAAACAGCTAGTATCGGTCCCTTTGTTCGGTTCTAACTAGTTCGGTTCCAGCTGAGTTAAATCTCGTTCGGTTCTAACTAGATCGGTTCTCAATGAAAATCTAGTTCGGTTCCAATTGAAAACAGCTAGTTCGGTCCTTCTAGTTCGGTTCTAACTAGTTTGGTTCCAGCTGAGTTAAATCTGGTTCGGTTCTAACTAGTGAGCACTCGTTCGGTTCCAACTGACAGGAGTCTAGTTCGGTTCTCTTGATCGGCTTACTCGTTCGGTGACCTTGGTTCCGGTTGTAACTCGTTCGTTCAAATACTACGAAACTCAAATTTTCAAAACTCAAAAAAACACATTTTTAATGGTTTTTAGCAAAAATTCTTGTACAACTAGTGTTACTAACCCTATAGGAACAATAAAAATGAAAACTTTAAGGTTTTTACGCCAAAAAAAATTTGAATCAAAAATTTGTTCTTTATAAAGATTTTGAACATAAATCACAAGACAAACACAAAAACTAAACACACTACTCCATGGCTCTTGATACCAATTGAAGAAACATGTAATCTAATGATCTACCAAGAACAAGAGAGAGATGTGGGTTGTGATGTTTAGAGAGAAGTGAATGGAAAGGCATGATGAAGTTATTATGGGAAAAATATGAAAATGAAAACAACCAACCCCTCTCCAAGGCTAGGAGAGGGCTTATATATGTCCTATAGGCCGGCCCATGGGCTATGATAGGCTTCCCATGGGTCTTGGGTCGGACTATTACTAATCTAATCATTACATAAACTACGAGCTAAGACTATTACAACTTGGAAGTGACCGACACTTTTTGTGTATTCAACATTGCTCGAAACTTAATGGTGGTATCCGTTCCTTCCTACTCAAAGCATCAGCAACGACATTTTCTTTCCCCGGGTGATAACGAATATCGCAATCGTAATCACTGAGCAACTCTAACCATCGGCGTTGTCTCATGTTTAGTTCCTTCTAATCAAGAATGTGTTGTAAGCTCTTATGATCAGTGAACACCGTGCACTTCTTTGTAATCTTCATAGGTTTTAAACCTATAATATCCTTTGTAAGTAAGTCCGGATCTACTTTGAGAAGGTAATTAACTTCATTGAATGCCAAGCAGAGAGGTGTCTCATAGTAAAAAACATCATTTTTTATCTTAAAAATTTCAGCGGTTTCTTCCTTATCACATCAGTATTCTTCAAGATCAGAAGATTCATCATCAGATACCTCAATTTCATCACCACCCATTTTCCAGTAATCCCATAGTTGGAACGCTGTTTCTTGTTTGTCACCCCACTCAAACTTGACCTTCTTCTGAGTGAGCTTGGTCATTGGTTTGGCAATCTTTAAAAATCCTTCGATGAATCTTCGATAATACCCAGCAAGACCTAAAAATTGATGAATCTCTGTTGGTGACTTAGGAGATGCCCAATCTTTAATGGATTCGATCTTGGCGGGGTCCACGTGAATACCCTGGCTGTCAATCACGTGACCGAGGAACTGTACTTTAGGAATCCAAAATTCACACTTGGAAAATTTGGCATACAACTCCTCTTTCTTAAGCAACTCTAAGATTAACTTAAGGTGCTCTTCGTGTTCTTGCTTGTTCTTTGAATATATCAGAATATCATCAATAAAGACAATTACGAATTTATCCAAATATGGTTTGCACACCCGATTCATAAGGTCCATGAATACGGCAGGTGCGTTTGTCAAACCAAATGGCATAACTTGAAATTCATAATGGCCGTAACGGGTTCTGAAAGCGGTCTTCGGAATGTCTTCTTCTCGAACCCTCAGTTGGTGATAACCCGACCTTAGGTCGATCTTCGAGTAAACACTCAACCCTTGAAGCTGATCAAATAAATCATCAATTCTTGGGAGCGGATAACGGTTCTTCACCGTTAATTTATTCAGTTCCCGGTAATCAATGCACATCCGGAATGATCCGTCCTTCTTCTTGACAAACAAGACCGGAGCTCCCCAAGGTAAGGAACTAGGTCTTATAAAGCCTTTGTCGGATAGCTCTTTCAGTTGCTCCGATAACTCTTTCATTTCAGAAGGCGCCAATCGATAAGGTGCCCGTGCTACAGGTGCAGCACCAGGTACCAAATCAATTTGAAACTCCACTTGTCGAGTCGGAGGAAGACCCGGCAAGTCCTCAGGGGATACATCAGGAAAATCTCGAACTATTGGCACGTCTTCAAGTCGCTTCTTCTCCGACTTGTCTTCAACCTCCTTTGCAGTGACATGTGCCAAAATAAAGATAGGAAATCCTTTTTCCATGTACTTCTGCGTTTTAGTGCACGAAATGATGTTTAATCGTATCACATTTCCCTGGTTACTTCCATTACCGTGTATGATTAAGGTTTCATTTCCACAGGGGATGCGAACAATCTTCTCGGCACATACAATGACCGCTTTGTACTTCGCCAACCAATCCATACAGATTATAGCATCGAAACTAGGCATTAAGTTTATGTTGAATGGGTGATTTAGTAAATCTTCTAATGGCGAGCAAATTCGATAGCGAAATTGTCATAGGGCGACTAGTAATGTGTCTTGGCTTCTCGGCTTAGGATTTGGTGTAAGATGATGCCAACTTTATAATAAGACGGAGTGAAGGTCCGCTTAGTTGATATGGTTACTAATTCGATTTCCAAAAGTAAACGCGTTCTATGAATACGCACATAAAACATGATATAAGTAGAAAATTGTTTCCTTAACAAGAGGTTTTTAGAGTGACTACTCTCAGCACGGCATGGTACCTTCCTGAATTATACATAGTTGATCAGGCCATGTATAATTGAGGACTAACGATGCATTGCTCATTTTTGTCAAAATAGCGTTATAATTTCATGATATTCGTGAGAGTAGTTTGTAAGAGTAAATAAGGAACCTAAGTTAATATTGACGAAATTCTCATAATACGATAATTTGATAGATAATTTGAAATCATTCGTACAACTGAAATTTAAGGGAAATACAACGAGAACTCCTAAGGAGATAAAGTCTAAGATAGTTTCAACTTAGGATTTATTAGGCAAAGCGAGACAACTTTCTCTTTTAAGCTTTGATCTCATCTTTAATGTTGTTAGGGTCTTGATCGGTTTCCCCTTCTCTTAAGGCATGCACCGCTCCACGTGCTTCAGCACCTCTAGTTTGGTTTTCATGGTTTTGGTTCTTTCGCTCTGAGCAATCACTCCTGCAGTTCCCTTGATTCCCACATTTATAGCAATAGCCTCGATAGTATTAGCCACTCGCTGGGCTACAACCCGCTTAATTTACTCAACACTCATCCCTTGATTAACAGTTGTCATCATTTCTTGAAAATCACAGGGAACAAAATGTATATGAAGTTTCATCCACAAGAAAATCATGCCACTCCGTGATCCCAACATATATGTAAGGTGAGACCACGTTATGCAGAGATATAAGATAACGGCAACCATGGCGTAAATAAATCCCCATCATACAGTAGCATGATCATAACCAACAGCGTAGGTTAATACTTAATACATCGTTTACATGAGTAAAAAGTACAAGATTTTTATTATCACTACCTAACGAGTATTACTCAGGTTTTAGTGGGGTTTATAATACAAAACAAGCTACACTGACAAATCTATTTGTCTATGGGCCAGGGTGCCTCTCAAGATTCTAGATGCTAGCCTCTTATGTTATCTTTAAGTGACTTAATATTCTTTGGTGATGATAAAGGTAGTGCAGCAGCAACTCAGTAATGCATGCCTCAGTAGATGGTGATCGTGGAGTATGGTATTAAATAGATATCCATACTACTCGGGATTTGGTCTCAAAAGACAAGATGATATGGTGTGGAGAGGTGGGTGGTGTAGAAGCAGACTTATCAGTCTCAAATGCCTCTGTATTTTTAGCTTGAGGGGACAAGATCATCTGTAGGTACAGCAGAAGGGTCGGCCGAAGCTAGGTGCTCCTCCTCCTCCTCGTCCTCCTCATCCTTCTTAACATCATCATCATCGTTGTCATCATCAGATGACTCATTATCATAATTGTCTCATCCGTCGGCAGGATGGTCAGCAGGATCCTCCTTAGGGTCCTCATTATCCTCTTCTGGATCGGAGTTAGCAATATAGCCTGGTGATAGGGCTGTAGGTGAGGCATCAGCAGATAGAGGTTGATCCTTCATTGGTCCCTCTATCTCCTCTTTCAAAGCTCACTGGAATCATCCTGCTCAGAATTTAATATAAACAGACGTGTAGTAACCGTCGATAATGAAAAACAATAACTTTGTTGCAACGAGCAAAACTTAACTTATACAAATATATTATATAAGGCTGGTATGGTAAATACGAGTATGCACTTATGGAATAATGAATGATGGTAAGGTATCATATTCGATAGCTTAATGTTTAGGTAGCGCTTAGGACCTACAAGCTTATCGCACTACCTTGCCTAAAGAAATGTTTCCCTATTCATATACATAACCCTTATATAAATAATTGTAAAGTTGTGCGAAAGAATGCAAACTCATCTTTGTATATATACAATATACCCTTATAGTAACGTACGTACTATAATACGAACACGTATATGCATCATGTAAGCATTTAGTAAAACTAACTAATGCAAACAACTAGTGTATGTATGTCCCGTAAAAATCCTTTTTTATGAATGCAATGTTTGAAAACGGTTATAGTCCAGCAAAACATTTGACATGGTTCTTTATAACCTTGGTTCTTGATACCAATCTATAACACCCCTAAATTTGGGGGTGTTACAGACTTAGGACAAGTCAAGATAATGTAATTTCAGGTATGATATGTAGTTAGTGATGAAAATTTAAGAAAGGAAATGAAATGGGAAGGTAATGATAAAGAGAAAAGTTACTAAAATGATGGAATTAAAAATGGTAAAAGTCGCTTAAATGGCATTTGTCATCGAAGAAAGTGTAAGTACGATAGGAATAAACGTAAAGTATAATGAGTTAAGGATATTTAGAGGTGGCTAGAGTTGCAAAACCATGTAGGTTGATGCAACTAGTTGAGTATATATGTTGAGAATGTTAAGATGTAAGGTGGGGTCAATGTGACCAAGTTTGGTTAATATTAGACAAAGAGATTTCAGGGACAAAATCTAAATAAGAGGGACAGATTTGTAACGCCCCAAAACTAGTTTATAAGTATTTAGTTACAAAAATGCCATTGGAATAGTTTGACTATGGCTTTTATTAGATTGAAAGACGTTACATGATTGGCTAGTCAACCCGATAGTCAAACCATAAGTCAACATAATATTTTGTAGATGGTTATAGAAACTATCATGTACCACAAATATGAAAGATATAGACTTAAGGGACCAAGTTATCAAATAGAAATGAGTTACATGAGAAGAAGTGGCCAATTATGAAATAATATGACTTAAGGGACCATTCCTGCTAATATGTCAATCTAGCACCTAATTTAAGTTAGAAGAATTCCCCGGAGTCTTCCAAGAACTCATTGGTGTGTGTTGTAGGACGAACTAAGAAAAAGAAGAGAGAAGACAAATATTTTCTAGAGAGTAATTAAATGGTGATTAACGGTTCAATTCAATAGTTAATCTTTAGAAATGATCATCCAAGTAAGTAATCCCATATCTTAAGTCTAATTAGTAAATTAAGAATAGGGTTCTTATAACCCAAATTGGGGGTTTAGGTAATTATGTTTCTAAAACAATAATTAAAGTGTTCATGGTATTGGGTTAAGGTTAATTCATAATTTTAGTGAAATTGGTAAATGAAGGTTTCATCATATAATCAAAGTATAATCATATGATGTTACGTAATGATGAAGAGTGTATGAATGGGTCATATAATACCTTACAATCTATTATTTTGTAATATTGAATGGTTAATGGTTACGGTTTAGGAAGCAAGATGTTGATGGCCTTATTGAGAGTAGCTTGGAATGAGGTAAGTAACTTGGATTATAACATGTGTTATATATATGTTTTATTATGTTTATGCTGTGATTAAATGTATTAAGTGTGATAAGAACCTTGATTAGATTGGACATAAGCTAGAGGTTTGGTGATTAGATATATAAGTGTTAGTCTAATGGCATTAGACTAACTAAGGTATGTACTTTGTGTTGTATTAAAGATGTATGATTAGTATGAATCATTGTTATGTTATGGTTAGAATGTATGTGATAGTTGCTATGGTGCTAATGAATGATATGCGAGTTTGGATAGACTATTCGTCATATGGACTAAGTTCGGATGTTATGTTGATAATGTGATGATGTATATATGATTATATGTTATATATCGGGTTACTTACTAAGCGTAATGCTTACGGTTTAGATGCTTAATGTTTTGTAGGTTCAAAGCCATGAAGTTAAGGCCTTGGTGAAGGCTTAGGATTTGGGCGCGGGTTGAAGGTATTGGTTATGTGTTTGAATGTGGTAGTGGATGCCGAGCTCAATCAACATTGAACCCCCATTGGGTTGTCGAGTCAAGTACATGGTATTCATGAAGTGTAAATGAGTCGTAAAATGGTATATAAACGTTTTTGTTGAATGGTCAAGTGCAAGTCTTAGTTTTGAAAGTAATGGTTTTGTAAGTTGTATTTGAAAGCGGGTAAAAACGAGGTGTTTGGTAACCCTCATGGAGTATGTGTTCATAGGTCATTTAGACCACAAATATTTATGAATATTATGTTTTATGTATGTTAATGAGTTCTGGAAGGTCTTATAATGTTTCGGATCGATGTAATTGAGTTTTGAGTAGAAAGGTGTCTACTGGGGGTTAAATAACCTTCTGTAGTGGCGTAATCTTTTGTTTACGCCGTAACATAAAGGGTGAATAGTGTTTATGGAGTAACCATAAAGGTTACGGCGTAACCTCATTTCATATAAGGTTTTTGTTAATTTTGTTTTCGTCATAAAATGCAAACCGTAAGGAGTTAGAATGAGTTCTTTATATCGTTGGAAAGCTTATGGAGTCTATTTTATGATAATGAAAATTTCAAGGGTCTAATTGTAATGTGTTTTAAAAAGTATATAAAGAAATGACACAAAGTCATTCCCGGTTAAGCGTTTCTTTAAAAGTTTTCGATTTCGGGTCAAATTATCAAGTATGGAAAGGCGTTTCAAGAAATAAACCTAAAAAAAAATAAAAAATATAATTTCATATGCCTAATCTATTATACTTAAAGATTGGGTACACCTATATATTATGGAGGTTTTTAAGAGGAATAACCCACGCTTTAAGATTTGTACAAAAATTAAGCCCTTAAATTTAATGCTTAGGAATGCAAGTTTTTAAACCCTCTCTGCAATTGTCTATAATCCATAGAAGATCTAGAGACTTCCAATATTTTGAAACTGATTTATATAGAAGATAAAGAGCTCTTTTCATTCACTATGAATACCAACCATATGCTAATAACCATGTGATTCATCATACCTCATCTTTATCTCACCTTTCATATCATCAAAAAACACGTTAAAAAATCAATTTGATCACAGCAAAGGAGATTATTGCAAGATAGATTGGGGATCCCTAAGGTTTTTTTTGAAGATTTTAAGGTTTGTTTGAGTTAGATTTGAGCTTTTTATATCTATACATTTTCTAGTTTGTTAGGTTTTTTTCCTCCAAGATCTATGTGTTTAATTATGTTTGTTGATGGAAAAGAAATTGAATTAATAGTCTAATTTTTTTTACTAATTGTTGTAGGGATGTTAGCAATGAGAGTTAGAGCGTGGATGTCCTATTAGAAAAGCTTGGATGGGATGGGGTCTTGGTATGTGAATGGTCATGATGGTGCTTGGATGAGGGAGACGAAGCTGCAAAATAGTTTACCTTTTCTCAAGTGAGCATTACTGACCCTGTCATTACTGTAAGTAATCCTTTTATTTCTTTCTTTATAGATTCTTGATATGTTAGGTAGGCTGTTGCAATTATTTATCTATGTGTATCACTTGATTTGCATTGAAAGACTATGCATTATTATCATCATATAGCTATCTATAAGCTAAACGGATGAGCTTTTCACCAATCTTTGACTTAAATTACGTGGCCTAACGAGGGTATCCCTGTAACTAAAATCATGTCTACCGAGGCTACAAGTTCATCTTATTTGATTTTTTGGTTTGCCCTCCATGAATGTTAAAGTTAAAGACACATAGGTTTTGTGTACTTTATCATGTTTGATCATCATTGGTAATAACTGTTTGCAAGAAAAAGTTTACAAAAAACCACAACTTGAATATGAATTCTTGCACCTTGATTTTTAATTAGGGGTGAATTGGAGTTGTTTTCAATAAAGCATATTGAGATTGGTAATTTGAAATGATTGGTGGATTGAAATAAGTCTCTTGAAGTAAAATAAGTTATTTTTAGTATGACCATTATTTGTGTTTGCTTTATAAGCATACGCTTAAGGTGTTTAAATAAGTTATATCTGACATTGAGTTACTAAATCCATATTGATTTGTTGGTAACCATGGTTCACTATTCCATACTGCTTAACTTAACAAGCAAACTACTTGAAGCAATAAGTAGATAAGAACTTTCAGCAAGTAATCCCAAACAACCCTTGGATCAAGTTTGGGGCTGGGCTTGACTAGGCAAGAAAAGTTGTGATATTTTTAATATTTTAAAGTTCTATCATGCATCAAAGGAAACCCCTTGTTATTAGTTCATTCGATAGGTTTGTTCTTTTATAGACACTTCGGCACTAACATTTTTGGTCTCAAAATCTATTATCAAGTAAATTAGTATAACAAGAATAGTTAACCTGATTTGGCAATCACATATTTCTTTAATCTTTGTATATGGTTGATGTGAACTGCATTAACGGAGCGTCTAGTATGTAGGTAAACTATTATAAAATTCCGTGATTACTCACTTGATGCATATATACGGAGGAGGAATTTTTCAATGGTTTTGTTTTACCTTTTCAAGTTTATGTGTTGTTTACTTTCATCATTTTTGGATCTTTAATTATGTTTGGTGTCTAATGCATTTCATTTGACGTTTGATTGTGGCCTTCTGACATTTTTGTTATTTGCAGTGGATGCTTCTCGCAAAAAGGCAGATAGAAATTATAGTTATGGGTGATCTCTGAACTTTTATTTATTTATTCAATATTTTTATTAATGCATTTGTAATGTGTGGAAATCGTAGAGATAACTTGAGCTAAATAGAATGCTTTTTGTATCAGGTATAAACTGCTACTAAAGTATGGTTCGACCATTGCATAATGAGTAAAGGTCCAGATGGGCTTCTTGATTTCACTGTTGGTAGTACAGGCGTAACCATTTCCAACTGTAGATTACATGATCATGACAAAGTACGTAACAAAATCTTAATATGAACAGTCCCGTACTTATTCAATTATAAAGTATTAGGTTCACTAAATATTATTTCTGAACATGTCCTATTATTGGGGCAGACGATTCACACTCTGAAGATAAAAATATGCATGTCACCGTTTCATTCAATAGGTTTGATACATGATGTACCTGATATGTGAGAAATCACATATCCTTTTTATACCAAAAATGCTAAAGGAACATTTTGTGCAAATTTATGACTAGTATATTGGTTGTTTTGTCATTTATGATGTGTAGGTACGAATATTGCAAAAATCACAAGAAAACGGTCAAAAATCGGCAAACACGGGACTCTGGGAACGGATAGAGTAACAAGAGCCGGGAGAGTGCATCATGAGTCAACACTTGGTTCAATACTATGTAACATACTTAATGGCAAAATCCTCAAAAATACCATAAAAACTCCTTAATGTTAGATCATTAATACAAAAATTTGTCCCTAAACTAAACCACCGATATTCCTTTTTATTAAAGAGATAAAGTCATTAATTCTTTTTATAAACCCAAAACCAAATTCACCGGCCCAATCTTTATTATAAAACCTCAAGCCCAAAAGTCATACCGTTATATAACGGTATTAAATTAAGGGCGCGAATGTTATTTTCACTGGTTCATCATCTCCTTAATTAACCTGCAATCAAAACAAAGGGTAAATCTCAATTGACTACGTGGCTAAAAGATTCGAGTACTAAGCATTGAGTTGGCAGAGCAAAACGTCATCAAGTGCTCTCATTGACTAGAATTAACAAGGGGAATGACATGTTGGATGATAACAAATACACCAAGAGATGGATTTTTACACTAAAGACAAGTCAAAAGAAGCACACCCTCCCAACTTATGGGATTGCCAGCTTGGCAATCCGTGTGATGAAAATTAATCCAACGGATGAAAGATAGGATCCAATGATTGGAAACAAATGAAAGGTGATGATCAAGGATAAGAGGAGCGTGCTTGAAGACCTAGAAGAATCCTTTCTCTCCTATAAATACGAAGGCTCTCTTGACTCACATAGGAGAGGAGCTGAATTTAGGAGTAGTTTAGTGATAGCTTATTGTAATTTTCTAGCTTATTGTAGTTTAATCCTTTGTAATTTTCATTTAAAAAGCTTTGTAATCTGTTTTTCATCAATAAAAGTTTGCATTTCACCTTTTAAACTTGTGCTAAAATCCGCTTTTACTTAAATTGCAATAATAAGCAATGTGGTTATTAAGTTAATAAGTTGTCATGTCTACTCTTAAGCTAGCTAAGTACTCTTTAGCTAAAAAAAAAAGCTTAAATGTGCTAATTACTCTCAAATCACAATTCAGAATTTACTTAGCTTTTAAGGAAGAAAAGCCAAACCTGGAAGGGCTTTTATGACCATACTAGCTTGTTTTCAACAAGCTAGAGCTTGTAGACAAAGCTCATTTGAGCTAATTTGCCCTGTTTAAGCAAGGGCTCTTGTAAGTTTCCATTTTCTTTCATTTTTAAGTTTTTAATGTAGCATTGCTTATTAGTGCTTATTCCTGCTTATTGTCTGCTTATATATGCTTGTTTATGTTTGCTTATGTTAGTTAATGCTTATTAATGCTTAGTTGTAGTTTAGAAATCATTGTGCAAGTTTTTTATTAAAAATCTGTCTTAAAGTAGCTTAGTCTAGGAAAATCTAATCTAGCTTCTTTGAGTTCTTATCTGTTGTTTAAACTTGTTTATTATTGCCTTTTCAGCTTATATGATATCTGGTCTTAAGGGTTTATTCATAAAAAAATCAAGTTATTAAGTTAAATTGCTTAAAATACTTTTAAAAGGGGTGTTTGGTTTAACCTGTTTTATGGGTCAAAATGGGTCAAAAAATGCTTTTTGTCACTTGAGTTAAATTAGTTTAGCTTAGATTAGTCCTAAAATTCAGCTGGTTTAAGTTTTTAAGTGCTAAAACTCAAAATCAAGAATTCAAGAAGTTGATGTGTGAATCTGTCATAGTTGTAACATCCGAGAATTTTCGAAATTTTGGATGACGATTTCAATATTTGACTTTTAGGGTCTGGCTTGACTTATAAGAACGACCATCTAAAGCACGTTTTCATTATTCGGGCTCTAAAGCAATTTGAAGTAAAACGACATTCCTGACAACTTTTTAGTTTTGACCGAGACCCGAAAAAAATCAGAAGGTGACTGAAATGCCCTTGCAAGATTTATAAACACAAAAATAATTAAATTATATTTAATTATCACGTTTTATTAAATAAAAAATATTAATAAAATATTAGCATTTTAATTTAAAGCGTTTTTGAAAAACACGGAATATTCGAGTGAAATCATTTTTATTCTGAACGAGACGTAACCAGTTCACTAAATAAATAACGAATATTTTTATAAATGTTATGAAAATATTTTTGAATATAACTTTCAAATAAATACTTATTTTTATCAGAAAAATGATTTGGAAAACAATGGCGCAAGTTTCAAGATTTGAATCATCCGTTAAGTCGCTCAAACGAGTCCCGAACCAATACTTTATAAAAGTTTCTTAACAAGTTACACATTTAGTCCCTCAAGAAATTAACCACCTTGCCAATTTGATTATAAAAGTTTTAATATAAATATAAAAACTTTTACAAAAATTTCATTTCCATCTCAAAATTCACACACACAAAGATATAAATCTCTCTCTCTTCTCTCCCTCAATATCCGGCCACCGCCGGCCACCCTCAGCCACCGCCGGCCGCTGTCGCCGGCGCCGGAAATGTTTTCCGGCGGATTTTTCCGGCGAACACCAAATGTGTTCCTCTTCTTCCGATCTACCCAACCCACTACCCCACTCGCCTCCACGCTCTTTCTGCCCCCTCCCCCTCCGGCTGTCTCAACCGTCATCACCATCATCATCATCAACTCGTCATCATCATCGTCATAACAACCCCACGTCACCACCGTTGCAAATGGGTGCGTTCGGTTTTGTTGTTAACGCCACAGGGGTGTTTGTTTATAGTGGGTTTAACAACAAGAAATGGGGTGTTTGTTTTGGTCTGTTGGTCAAGCGCGCACAAGGGTGCGTTTGTCTGTCTCAGCCGCGCACAAGGGTGCGTTTGTTTTGTGGTTTCAGCCAACAAGGGTGCGTTCGGTGGTATAGCAGCAGGGGTGTTCGTTTGGCTTTATAGAAAAACCACCAGGGGTGCGTTTGGCAGTTAACGACCCATGGGGTGCGTTCGGGGTGGGTTCACAGCCGGGGAGTGGTTTGTTGTAATAAGATAGGCTTAGGGTGTGTTGGTATTAGGCAGCCACGAGGGTGTTTTATTTGGGTTATTAATCATCAGGGGTGGGTTCGGTTTGGTTTGTCTCGCATCCAAATAGGTGCGTCTGGTTTGCTGTTTTAAAACAGCCAAACGGGTGCGTTTGGTTCGCGTTTGGTTGGCTGCCACCACCACCAGGGTGCGTTTGGCAGCCACCGCATCGGGTGCGTTTGTTTTGGTCATCCACCCCAAAAAGGGGTGCGGCTGGTTTGGTATTAGCACCTAGGGTGCGTCGGTTTTGGTTAAAAATCCACAATAAGGGTGCGTTTGGATTGGGCGGAATTGGAATTAGGTTTGTTTGTTTGGATTAGAAACACAAAGGAGTGTGTTTGGGTTAGCGAAACAACAAAAAGGGTACGTTTGGTTCATGTAAAACGGTGAATAAATATAACATAAGGTTTTAAAGTTATTAAAACCGGATATATATGATGGTGGCTAAATGGTTAAATAAATACGATATTTATTAGTTTGTGAGTTTAGATATAATAACGTGAATATATATGTTATATCTGAAACAAGCGGGAGTTGAAAAAATGGAAACACTAATAAATTGCAAGATATATTGAATAAGAGAAAACGTTGAGTTTTGCGAAAAAGGAAAACATTATAAAACGGAAAAGTCATGACAAAATATATATAAATTTTATTTTATATATTTATTTATGATTCACCAAAACTGCTATTATTTTAGAAACCGATAAAGGGACTAAAGTTATATTTTAAAAGTATATTCAAATATAACTGTATAATAACCTGACAACGAACGAAAACTATACTTTTACAATGAGACGAACTGTTTTAGTCACGACCGTTCGTGGAAACGAAATATAAAATTATAAGATATTATTTTATTTGTTATAATGTCAGCTGAAGATACATTTTAATTGTTGACAAAGCTTTATAAAATCGTTTACTTATTGGTATCTTAAAACGTACAATTTCGCTTATACAAGGACTTTGTATTTATTTAATTGGTTATTCTGAAAATGTGTTGAATTGTTTTCTTGCTTCAGATATTTTTCTCACGTTCTTTATATTTATATTTCTACCTAATAAAGTATTATATTCTTTAAATTAATCTTTGGACTGTTTGTCTCTTATTATAAAAGGATTTATTCTTCATTATATAGTAAATTAATCTTATATACATTACACGTTGTGCGTATATTTTCAATTTATTTATTTAACCAACCACCAAAGTATTATAACTTGGAAAGCTAAATCTTTTATCAACGTGTCGCGTTGATGTAACCAATAATCGGAAAACCCAAATTCATTATCCTAGGCTAGTAGGTCTTAACCGTTAAGATTAGTTGCAACTTCTTGTTCGAGCTGCCTCGTCTTCCGTTCGTGTTGTGCATATTAGATGCCTACCAGTCAATGTTTTCATCTTCGGGGTGAGTCATAACCTCGCTTTTCAATCTTTTTGAAGGTTTATAAACGCGGAGGGGGAATAAATGCTTTGTCTACAAACTCTTTATTACTGGGTTATTTCATAACAATGTGCTTATTTTTTATGGATTTTATGAGTTCATAGCCCCTCACTTTTTTTCTGTTTTGGATAACGGTTTATATATTTTTGGGATGAAAATTGCATTCGTTTTATAAATGGACACAAGTGGATCGATTTTTTATTAGGATTACGTGATTGCTAAGTAGCGATAACCCAAGTTGAGCCCCTTTATCATGAACTGTCAATTGCATAGATGTAGTTGTGAATTACATTATGTGAGCGCGAATGTTATTAATAGATCTATTTGGGAAACGACCTCCCCGTTCGGGTGACTAGCTATCACCGGGAACGAACGTTATAGCATGTCGAATTTGGGGATGTTTCGGGTTAGACATCTAATCGGGGCAGAAATTGCAATATATATTATTGCAAGAAAGATAGTCGAGCTTCAGTGTCACGAGCTTAGGAAATTTAATCAGGATCTCATGATGTTTGCAATTTTGTGGTTCTCACGGGAAGTTTATATGTTGTGATAGTTGCGGTTTGCTTTATCACGGGGAAAATCTTGTGGTCCTATGTTATATGTTTTGGCGACTATTGGAGATTTAAATGGTTGGCATGTTTTGCAATGTTGATTATAAAATCATACATTATTTTGAAAGGACATTAAGGAAATTAAATGGTCATATATACTTGGAAAAAACTTTGTTTATTATTCATATCCAACTACTATGACTCACCAACTGTATGTTGACGTTTTAAGCATGTTTTTCTCAGGTAATTAGATGCTTGGATATCTGTATGTGCATTGAGGTCTAAATTGAACAAGGATTTCATGATTGGATTTCTACAAATGATCAAATCTCGTTGTGTCGCTTTCAAGCTTTTCATTGTGATGCAATTATGGGACAACTATTATTTTAATTTTAGAAAATCAACGAGATTGTTTTACAAACGACACATTTAGAGGTCGTTCTCTTGTATCTAGCGTGTGTACTATGAAGTAGCACCCCAGTGTATTACCGCCGCGGTGTTGAATTTTGGGGGTGTTCAGGATTTGGTATCAGAGCACTGGCTATAGAGAAACTAGGTTGCATATTTTACCCTAGACTATAACCGTTTTTACAAACATTGCATCACATCAAACATTTTCAAAGTGCATACACACTGCTTGCTTACTTGCTTAGGTTACTTATTACCCTAAGTGCTTACATGACATACATATATGTAATATATATGCTTACATCTTTTGCTTATATCGCACGTCTATTTATATAAGAGTTATTTATATAAATACCAGAGCATTTCTTAAGACATTGTGAGTTGCACAATGGTCTCGATTATACCTCAGACATTGTGAGTTTTACAATGGTATCATCTTACTTTTAACATTGTGACGATGTTGCACAATGGTCTCATTTCATTCTCAGACATTGTGAGTTAAACAATGGTCTCTAAGGATATTATTTTTTTTCCTCATAGCTTTATGCAATATCGTATTACGCGAAAACTGTTATATATTTTTTTTGTTTACATGGAATTATGTATGAATCTAAGTATTACAAGTCTTGTATGGGCGGGACTTGTAATATGAGGATTGATATGATAATTGCTATGTTAACAAAACCCGTCACAGTTCTGTTTACATGGGTTTATGTATAAATCTAAGTATTACGAGTCTTGTATGGGCGGGACTTGTAATAGGGGGATTTATATGATAATTGCTATGTTAACTCGTTCGTAAGAACCTTCATCGTATTTACTCTAACCGAGTACTCATTAACTATCTTGAACTCTATGTTGATCTCGCCTGGCAGTTTTTACTCCCAGTCTCCGAAGACGAGTTTTAAACACTCGTCCCATACTCATTAGAACACATGCATCGTCATGTCAACCACCTTGAAGGTTATGAGAGTACGCGTATTGCATCGGGAATTATTAAGTAGGATGATTTATAATCTGTTTATTTAAAAGGATTGGGACGCCTCTTCATTTAAATAAATAAATTATAAATCACCGAACCATAAGTTTATCATTTCTTACTTACATAAATTTGGACGCTTCTTTATGTAAATAAGAAATTATAAATGAGTGGGCTTAATGGTATCCGATATGACACGAGTATGAACCTGAAATCGATAATCATCAGAATCCGTTAAAAGGGTTTAGAGACACAATCGTGTCTTGCCACTCAGCAGAATCTTAAGGCCTCACTTGGATCTACCTTATCACATTCTTAAGTTATTACTTTTGTTGTTGCTAATCATCGCGATCACGAATTGTTCGTGGAACTAACCGACTTGTTACACATTTGAGCTAATGGAGCTGATTCATCGAACTAACAACTGAGTACCATAATCCGCCGTCTATCGCATAAGCTCTCTCGCGAGCTCCCCTTATTCATTGAACTTTATTCTGGGGATATCGTTTTCTCGGAGGGTCCTCACCCTCTGTATCCCATCACCATTTGTTATAGTATTGTTATGGTCGCTGCTGTTGGGACCTGGAGCGGTCCCAGATTGTACAAACTTTATCAACTAAGTGATGAAACCCAAACAAGATAAGTATATGTCGATATAGTATTCAGTTGAATTACTCATTGCAGACAAATAGTACACCAATTTAAGTCATGATACTAATTAAGTACTGCCAAGTAAGTTGGGTACTTACATCCATAAGCCACGTTGATGTGGATAATCGAACATTACAGATAGTAGAAACGAGACTCCGTCCTCGGACATATAGAAACTTATACAAACATACTCACGCGAATACACCTTCTTCTTGAGGTTTTCACTATAATGAGACTCTTCCTATAACGCGATTAGATCAGTCAAAGGATCTGTAATGATATATTTTGAGATACCCATATTGATGGATTAAATATCCTGGACAAACCTAGCCAAAATTTTTGGTAGATTGAGAAGTATAGAAACACCGAATTTTGCTGAATAAAGTTATCAGCGTCGAGCTCAGCTTCTTGTTTAGGACAGTTTAGTTAACTTAAGTCTTTCCTTGGACACCACAATCGGATAACACAAATTTAACGCGACTCGGACGAGAGTTTCTTTAAGGGGTAGGTACTAGAGCGCGCATCCGAGAATTTTGCGCGCGATATGTCGAATGACGATTTACCTTATGACTTTAGGTCTGACTTGACTTATAAGGAACGACCATCTAAATCACGTTTTCCACGACTCGGACTCTAAAGCAATTCGATGTGAAACGACATCCTGACTACATTTTCAGTTTTGCCCGAACCTGGAAACTAGCCTGAAAAGGCGAAAAACAGCACCGCTAACCC
>BQNB010055643.1:6058-37403 GCA_026074375.1 Tanacetum coccineum
AAAAGAGACAATTCAAGAAATAAATGAAATACTGATTAAATAGATTATAAACTTACTACCGTTAACACGGTAATTGTTCTGACTGAAACATTAAAAGTCAATAAAATAGGGGTCTACTTAGAATATAATAAGACTGGAAAATCCACAAAGGTTACAGTTTACCCTCATTAAAAAGAATTTTGCCTCAAAATTTAACTTGTGCTAGAGCTAAAGAGATGTGGGTATTTGAGTTTCATCTGATCCTCACGTTCCCAAGTATATTCAGGACCTCGTTTCAAATTCCATCGAACCTTAACGATAGGAATTCTACTCCGTTTCAGCTTCTTGATTTCATGCTCTAAGATCTCTACAGGCTCTTCCACAAAGTTTAACTTAGCATCATCTTAGATTTCCTCTAAAGGCACATGTAGGGTTGGGTCAGCCAAACATTTCTTGAGGTTTGACACGTGAAACGTGTCATGAACACTGCTTAGCTCTTAAGGTAGTCTTAGTCGATAGGCTACTAGACCGATCCTCTCAGTGATCTCAAATGGTCCAACAAACCTAGGTACTAACTTGACTTTCTTCCCAAAGCATACCACACCTTTACAAGGCGACACTTTGAGCAGGACATGATCACCTTTATTGAATTCCAAGGATTTCCTATGATTGTCAGTATAGCTCTTCTGACGATCACGTGCAGCCTTAAGACTATCCTTGATCTGTGAGATCTTCTCAGTAGTTTCTTGCGCAATCTCAGGTCCTATCAGTTTTCCTTCTCCATCATCTGCCCATAGGATGGGTGAATGGCACTTTCTCCTATACAGTGCTTTGAACGGTGCACACCTAACACTAGAATAATAGCTATTGTTGTATGAGAAGTCAACCAACGGAAGATGAACGTCTCAACTTCCTCTGAAGTCGATGACGCATGCCCTGAGCATGTCCTCCAAGGTCTGAATAGTACACTCGCTCTGGCAATAGGTCTGTGGATGGTAAGCCGTACTCATGTCTAAACGTGTTCCTAACGCTTCTTGCATCGATTTCCAAAATCATGAAGTAAAGCGACCATCATGGTCGAATATTATCAAGATTGGCATATCATGCCTTGCCACGATTTCATTGAGGTAGAGCCTAGCTAGTCTATCCATATTAAAGTGCCAACGAATTGGTAGGAAATAAGCATACTTAGTCAATCTATCCACAATGACCCAGATTGAATCATGCCCACTCTTGGTCCTTGGCAATTTTGTGATAAAGTCCATGGCTATTCTCACCCACTTCTACTCAGGGAACTCAGGTTGCTGCAGTAAGCCGGATGGCCTTTGATGTTCAGCCTTAACCTTTAAACAAGTCAATCACTTGCTAACATACATGGCTATATCCTTTTTCATTTCTGGCCACCAATACATATCTCTAAGATCATAGTATATCTTATATGCTCCTAGGTGTATAGAGTACTTTAACTTATAGGCTTTGTCCATTATCAGGGTTCTCACATTACCCGTCAAAGGAACCCATATTCGATCTAAGAAATACAAAGGTCCATCACTCCTACCTTTCATTTATTCATCTAGTCCTCGTAGCATTTCTGCTTGTGCATTGACAACCTCCAATGCTTCATTCTAAGCCACTATTATCTTTCCCTTGATACTCGACTTAATGGTCATGTTCATAGCTCAAACTCTCCTAGGCTTAATTCTTTCCTTTCTACTTAATGCATCAGCTACTACATAAGTATTGAAAAAGGATTAGAAAATAGAACCGAATTAAAGACCCGCAATTAAACGAATACCACCCGGTTTATTTAGCTAAAGCAAATAATCAAATTTAGTCTAGCTAAATAAACCCGTAAGCTCCTCGCCTCATGAGTTGACCGGTACAAAAAAATCAAAACAAAGATCACAAACTGTTAACATAAATAGTTAATATCAAATCATTTATTCCAATTTGTAGCCATTATAACTCTATTTTTTAGTCCCCCCCTTAAGCCCATTTGATCAAATTAGGGTCAAAATTTCAAACACGATATTTTAAACGTGACCAAATGTTGAAACCCAAGATAATTCATTTAAACTAAATGGTCCAACAAATAAATCAAGCCAAATGGCCCAAATCAATTAGCACGGCTCAGATAAGTATTTTACAAACCAAAGGAAAGCTTTAACTAATCAGGCCACATGATATTCGGATTATATCTAGATCTGATCGAGTAACAAGAGCAAGTATTGCAAAATTTTAAACTAAACCTACTACATCAATAAGCTAATCGGAATAATTCATGACAAATTAAACTGAGTTTAAGCAACTAGAGATCCACAAAAGCAAATGAAACTAGAGAAACAAATAAACACATGATTAAAATTCAAATGAGATTTATTTATTTATTTATTTATTTTAAATAATGAGATTTTTCAAAAATTAGATCTAAACAAAATAAATTCTTAACCGAACAAATAAGCTAAAATGAATTACTTATGCGTACCGTATAAGCTCAAACCAAATCTCATAAGCTATTAAGAAGCTTATCGGATCTAATAGAGAGAGAGAGAGCTTTTAGAAAACTAAAGCTTATGAAACAAGAAAAATAAGCTAGATCCATCAAGTTTAACACAAATCATCTTCCATTACATTAATAAGCTAAAGAGTACAACAAGAAAAATTCAATAAGCTCACAATAAGCTGGTTCAATAAACTAAAAATTGAAATAAGCTAAAACATTTACTAAAATTAAGCTAAACTTTAAAGAGAAAACTAGAAAAAAAATTAAATCCTCTCCCCTCAAAATGAAGGAAGCATGTGTATTTTATATGGTGAGGAAGGGTGGTTTTGTAAATTTGGACCCAATCATTGGGTTGATAATTGATCAATGATTGCCTTCTTTTTGGTGTCACACGGATCGCAACCTATAAAATGATTCCAACCGTCAACTTGCTTCACTGGCCACTCTGAAAAGCTTAAATCTTACCCGCAAGATATATTGTGTCCGTTCGATCATATTGTAGTGAAATGAATTACACATTTAGAGTAAGCTTTTGCCTTACCACGTGGCCATAAACCATTCGCCCATTTATTCATAGTGGAGGGACACGTGATTACTTGTGAATTATTTCCAGGCACGTATGTGCTTCTCTAACCTAATTCCCATTTCAATATGTATGTACATCAATTCATGAAAAAATAGATTGCAAAAAGTCACCCTACCACGTGTCAATACTTCGATTTGGGGTTTATTTGTGTTGATTCGCTTTTCCTTTTGCAATGAGAGAAGACATGAAGCATTTTTAATTAATTGAGCCTCACGTGATGATGCTCCATTTATAAACTTCATTTCATTTTAGTGGTGAAATCAGATCCCTTTATTGGGCTTTTGGTTTGGCCAAGTCAATATTGGGCTGGTCCGACCCGTTAAGTGGGTTACGGGCCAGCCCAATAAAATCCGAAGGCACCGTTGGACTCGTCTTCTCGCACTCTTTTCAATCCCGTGCTCGGTTTTGTTCGGTTTTGTCATTATTTTGAGTCCTTTCTTGATATCCGTTCATGCACATACACAAACACAAAAACAAGCATATATTTGCCATTTTAATTATGTTTTTGGTCTTTTGAGTTCGTTTTTCAAGGTAAAAGATATGTATAAAATAACGAATACCAAATTCCCCCATACTAAAGTATTGATGTGTCCTCACGCAATGTAATAAATACGCGCTTAAAATTAAAAATTTCAATCCCCTCAAACTAATCACATCGAAAAGTAGCAAAGTGTTCATCTAAAGGGATTAAGGAATCCATAGTTAAGAAACGCCCCGTTTTTCCATTTTCAACATTTTTCTATATTTATGTTTTTTCACAACTTTTCATATTTCAATCACTTCATAACACATTTTTTAGGCTTAGGATCATAGAACAAGCAAAATAAATTCATCGTCCCCAACTTTCACTTTTCCATACTAAGCTTAAAAACAAAATCATTGTCAAATACAAGTCATGATACTAACACTACTCATAGATACTAATTGTGTACTTACTTTTCCTCCCTTATTTCCTAATTTTGTATCTCAAGATTTTATTTAAGTCATATACCCGAAGGCTCTTTAAGACTTTTATTTCGATACTTATTAATTCCAAAAATAAAGTGGGACGGTTAAAAATAAAGTTTAGCTTCCACCCTTATTCCTAAAAAAACCGATGAAAGTGACCAAAATTTGCTTTTGTTTCCTTTTGCCTTAATTCCATGTCATGATTTTAGAAAAAACCCTAAGGCTCTTTAAGACATAAATCAAGTAATATTATTAACACCATATACCCTTAGGCTCTTTAAGGTGAAAATAATTAAGCAACATTTTTTCAATCACTAATTTTATAAGTATCATATACCCTATGGCTCTTTAAGGTACAAATAATTTCATGATTAGTATTACTTTTGTCATATACCCTTAGGCTCTTTAAGGCAAAAAGTAATAAAATGATTAACTTTACTCATACCATATACCCTAAGGCTCTTTTAAGTAAAGTACAGCATGAAACATAAGTGCATATAAAAGCCAAAATTCAATCATCGACTACCAATTCAAAGGAAGTTACTAAAAAAATTAAATTGAACTGGAGCAAACACCTTATTTATTAAACAATTATGCATATAAGTGAGACAAGCTAATGGGAGAAAAAGCCACAATTAATACTCATGAGCTTGAAAGAAAACCAACTATTCTACGTTTAATATCATGACTTATAATTAACACTATCATTTCTCGTTCTTCGCAATTTAAAATCTCTAAGAAAGAGACTCGTGAATGCTTAGCCTAGCGAATTAAGATCGACACTTTAACAAGTCACATAGACTGGCAACAATCTTTACTCTAATAAATCGAGTTCGGCATAATGGATAAGCCTACATAAGACTAGCAACAAACTCGATTTAAATATGTTAAGGAAAAAGCTAAGGTATAAAACCGGTCGTATCAAAATTATTTCTCGTTCTCACCTTTATTAGTGTCACAACACTTATTACATCACTTTATTTCAATATTTATACTTTTTCATGCAAATTTTTTTAAAATTTTTGCTATTTTTCACAAATCACTTATTTTTGGTGGAAAAACAGGTTACGTGAGAACAACGGCTGCAGGTATAATCAAATCGATAGATCCCCCCATACTAAAGCTACACATTGTCCTCAATGTGATATTAATACCCCCATACTAATTTTAAGTCATAATTCAAGTATTAAGGGTTCTCTACGCAAATCTAAAGCCATTTATTAAGTATGCTAAAGATAAACGATAATCGATAAGATTAGGATATTGGATTCCCTAAATGAAGCTGAGGATATGAAGCTCGAATATACGAATGGACAAAACCATGAGCACGAGAGTCTTCAAAATCCGGGTAATCCTGGACATAAAACCACAAAACACAAAACACGAAAAAGGAAAGAGGCGAGCCCTCTCACATTATTTGTTAGAAAATAGATAAGAAGATAGAAACGCTTGTTTTTGTTAACCGAGTCACGAGCTTGACTCGACCCCGAATTAAGTTGTCCATGGGGAAGCAAATGGAAAAGAAAATCTCAATCGGGCTTTCATTAATGTTTAGATAAACATTAAAGCACATGAAAGTTCCATCCTGATGAGATGCCTCCGGTTC
Source organism: Tanacetum coccineum (assembly GCA_026074375.1). Lineage (NCBI taxonomy): Eukaryota > Viridiplantae > Streptophyta > Magnoliopsida > Asterales > Asteraceae > Tanacetum > Tanacetum coccineum. The sequence continues at coordinate 11,681 of BQNB010055643.1, forward strand.
TAAGTAGAGATACCGGGGTCAAAAATAGTGTCTTCACTCCCGGTGGAGCAAGATAAAGGAGAGGCCTCGGGGTAGGTGACAAATGGGAGAAAAGTACGGATGGTAAATGTGAAGAAATCTTCCTCGTCAACATTTAGAAAAACAACATTTTCACCTCCCCCCGGGTCAAAAGGTTCCTCGTTATTAAGAACATCAAAATCATTCGTCATGGCCGCTACGGGCTGAACATCGACGGTAAAATCATCACTCTCGGGAAGGGGAGAGAGAACATTGTCAAGTAATTCTTCAAGAGGAAGAATGTCCCCTTCCGAGTCATCATCATTATCAATACCCGATGGTATCGAATTATCAAGAAACAAATCAATTTCTTCCTTAGGAATTTGAGAAAAAGATCGAGAAGAAGGAATTTCCGGAGGACGAGGAAGAGAAAATTCATCAAAAATGAAATCGATCTTTGTAGAATCAATCGGAGAGACATGATTAAGTAGAGATTCTAAAAGATCCGATTTGGCGTTAAAGCAACGTTCATCAATTCCCGGTGGAATTGGAATGACAATATCTAAATCCTTTTGATTAGGAAGAATTTTCTCATTACTGATAATTTCATCGTCAAGATTGTAAAGAGGATTGGAGAAATATTTAAATTCATCCTTTTGAATTCTCTCGGATAATGACTCATCACCCACTAGAGAAACAACGACGTTATAACGAAAAGAGGATTAGAAAAGGTCGTGAAATGAGATTCTGGTGAATCATCATTAAGAGGTAAATCACAATCATCATCGGAAATAACCTCGCACTCACTTGGGATTGGGACAGGATCTTTAACACTAGACTTTATTACTTCGTCAGATTCCGTTGTCGAAATTGTGTCAAGATGCTCTTCCCCCATACTTAGAGAGTTAACGGGTTCTTCGATTGGTAAGTCGGGTGTATTTGCAGAAGAAAATTTCTTGAGATATTCTTGAGTTTGAATAGAATACTCATCATCGTAAACCGGAAATTTCCTCGAAATACTAATTTTAGCCGCTTGTTCTTCTGCGATTCGCTTTTCTTCTTCCTTCTTTTGCATAGCTTGACCAACCAAATCACATATGGTTGTCATTTGTTCCATAAGTTTATTTTGAGAATTAAGAAGCTCATTTTGAGAATTTAGAAACTCATTTTGATTATTGAAGATTTGATGATTGACGGTGAATTTCGGGGGTTGAAATTGGTCAAAACCGTAATCATAACTCTGATTAGGTTCATAATAAGTTCCATTAATCGGTTGGCATTGATAATCATAGTGAGGACCCCCGCAATTAGCACAACAAAGATATTGTTTTAGAAAAAACTCGGTAGATTTGTGGATAATATCACTAAAGTTTTGTGTAGCACGTGCCGGCTCATAACAGTGGTCCTCGTGATGGACAATCATAACCGTAGTGAGAATCGTTCCCACATAACTCGCACGAATATGTCTCGAACTGGGGTTGTGGAAAGTAGTCGGAATTATTCGGAGAATTATCGAAAGAATTCGGGTTTGGATCATAAGCGAATGAATTTCCAGCTTTAGAAGCGCAATATGAACAAAATCCATCATTAAGTTTGTTTCCACACCAACCGCACGAGCACCGTCGATAAAGTAAAACCATTCTAACTGACGGATCACATTATATAACCGCATAAAATACCACTAAGTCCGTTATATGACGACATTTAGAATTAAACAATTAAGAGGATGAGAGAAAGAATTAAACGGATAAGAGGACGAAGAAGAATATTTTTAGGTTTTGAAAATAATACATAAGAAAAAAATAAAAATAAAAATAAGAAAGAAAAATATTTTTGATATTTTTGTATAATATTTATAAAAGAAAAGGAACTTACAATAAAAAACGAAGAAAAAATATTTTTGGGAATTTATATATTTTTTTTATAATAGAACGAAAAATAAACCTTCAGAAGAAATGATTCTTCAAGCCGAACACAAACAATCCCGTTAAAAAACCTACACCTCTCCCTAGGAAGTGCCCCAAAAATTGAATCCGTCCAATAAGTACAAATCAATACTTTATTAAGGAAGATAATCAATAATAGTATAGTATAGTATTTCCGTCGGGTTCTAGATAAACGCTTTTAACCAAAGCAATTATCAAAAACCTTCCGGGTCGTTTCCTCGGTGAGAGGTGAATGGAAATTCAAGAGAATGTTGGGAATCGAGCTTGATTATCATTTAAGTTTGGTTATGATTTTAAACTATTTAATACGAAAAATGGAAACTAATATTAATCTAAGAATTAAAACTACAATATATACTAAAATTAATCTAAACATATAAATTACGAAAAATGTTTGCTAATTGACGTGAAATGTTCATCAAGTCGGCTTAGTTAAAGATCTATAAAAAAAAACAAGTTTCAAGAAATTAAATGACAAATAAAGAAAATGCATATTAAAATAAATGACAAGTATTTAAATTGCATTAAAATAAATGACTAATGAAATTAAAAATTAATTATTAAACTTTTTAAAACCCGCACCTAAATTCCAATCATCTAATCCTTAGCAACACACGTAACTACTCACATACTCATAACGAAATTAATCCATTCATTTTAATACAAAATAAATCTACACTAAGCATGGCAAAAATCTAATATAAGTCAATCATATAATAAAATGATAAAATAAATCTACTCTAAGTATTGAAAAAGGATTAGAAAATAGAAGCGAATTGAAGACCCGCAATTAAACGAATACCACCCGGTTTATTTAGCTAAAGCAAATAATCAAATTCGGTCTAGCTAAATAAACCCGTAAGCTCCTCGCCTCATGAGTTGACCGGTAAAACAAAGATCACAAACTGTTAACATAAATAGTTAATATCAAATCATTTATTCCAATTTGTAGCCATTATAACTCGTAAGCCCGTTTGATCAAATTAGGTCCAAAATTCAAACAAGATATTTTAAACGTGACCAAATGTTGAAACCCAAGATAATTCATTTAAACTAAACGGCCCAACAAATAAATCAAGCCAAATAGCCCAAGTCAATTAGCACGGCTCAGATAAGTATTTTACAAACCAAAGGAAAGCTTCAACTAATCAGGCCACATGATATTCGGATTATATCTAGATCTGATCGAGTAACAAGAGCAAGTATTGCAAATTTTTAAACTAAACCTACTACATCAATAAGCTAATCGGAATAATTCATGACAAATTAAACTGAGTTTAAGCAACTAGAGATCCACAAAAGCAAATGAAACTAGAGAAACAAATAAACACATGATTAAAATTCAAATGAGATTTATTTATTTATTTATTTATTTTAAATAATGAGATTTTTCAAAAATTAGATCTAAACAAAATAAATTCTTAACCGAACAAATAAGCTAAAATGAATTACTTATGCGTACCGTATAAGCTCAAACCAAATCTCATAAGCTATTAAGAAGCTTATCGGATCTAATAGAGAGAGAGAGCTTTTAGAAAACTAAAGCTTATGAAACAAGAAAAATAAGCTAGATCCATCAAGTTTAACACAAATCATCTTCCATTACATTAATAAGCTAAAGAGTACAACAAGAAAAATCCAATAAGCTCACAATAAGCTGGTACAATAAACTAAAAATTGAAATAAGCTAAAACATTTACTAAAATTAAGCTAAACTTTAAAGAGAAAACTAGAAAAAAAATAAATCCTCCTCCTCTCAAAATGAAGGAAGCGTGCGTATTTTTCAATGGTGAGGAAGGGTGGTTTTGTAAATTTGGACCCAATTATTGGATTGATAATTGACCAATCATTGCCTTCTTTTTGGTGTCACACGGATCGCCAACCTTTAAATATTGATCCAACCGGTCAACTTGCTACACGTGGCCCTCTGAAAAGCTTTATCTTCACGCAGATAATTGTGTCCGTTCGATCATATTGTAGTGAAATGAATTGCACATTTAGAGTAGCTTTTGCCTTGCCACGTGGCCATAAACCATTCGCCCATTTATTCATAGTGGAGGGACACGTGATTACTTATGAATTATTTCCAGGCACGTGATCTGCTCCATTTCATTTATGTATCTCATCAATTCATGATATAATAGATTGCAAAAAGTCTCCCTACCACGTGTCAATACTCGATTCGTCCTTTTCTTTTGCTAGTGGAAAAGCACATGAAGCATTTTTAATTAATTGAGCCTCACGTGATGATGCTCCATTTATAAACTTCATTTCATTTGAGTGGTGAAATCATATTCCTTTATTAGGATTTTGGTTTGGCCAAGTGAATATTGGGCTGGTCCGACCCGTTAAGTGGGTTACGGGCAGGCCCAATAAAATCCGAAGGAACCGTTGGACTCGTCTTCCCTCGCACATCATTTTTCATCCCGTGCTCGGTTTTGTCTGGTTTTTGTACTTTAATTTTTGTCCTTATTTCTTGATACTCACGTTCGTAGCACAAACACAAACATAAATAAAACAAGCATATATTTGCCAATTTTAATAATTGTTTTTTTGGTCCTTTTGGGTTTCGTTTTTCAAGGTAAAAGATATGTATAAAATAGCGAAAAATAACGCCAATGCCACCTTGCATCGGATTTGCTAAAATCATTGCGTAAGAGCGCTATCTCATCTCGGTCAATATATGTGATATTAGCACAACCATGCCTTTGCCCACGATTTCATTGAGTTGATGCTAGCTAATCTATCCATCATTATAGTCCCCACAATAGGGTAAGAAAACGCGCAGACTTTGTCAATCGTCCACAATGACCCATAATTGAACATGCCCACTTCCTGTCTTTGCATCTTGTGTTAAAGTCCATAAGCCTATTCTCTCTCATTTCCCACTCAAGATCCTTAGTTTTGCTTCAGTAAGACGGATAGCCCTCTAATGTTCAGCTTAACCTTCGAACACGTCAAGCACTTGCTAACATAAAAAGCTATATCCTTCTTCATCCCTGACCACCAGTACATATCCCTAAGATCATAGTACATCTTATTTGCTCCTGGGTGTATAGAGTAACTTAACTTATGGGCTTCGTCTATTATCACGGTTCTTACGCCGCCCATTAAAGGAACCCATATTCGGTTCATGTAATACAATGCTCTATCATTCCTACGCTATATCTGTTCGTTTAGCACCTCCTAGCATTTTAAGCTTGTGCATTGACAACCTCCAATGCTTCATTCTAAGCCACTATTATCTTTCCCTTGATACTCGACTTAATGGTCATGTTCATAGCTCAAACTCTCCTAGGCTTAATTCTTTCCTTTCTACTTAATGCATCAGCTACTACATTCGCCTTACCAAGATGGTAGCGAATTTCGCAGTCATAGTCGCTGAATAGCTCTATCTAATGACGTTGATGCATATTCAGCTCTTTCTGATTAAAGATATGCTAGAGAGTCTTATGGTCGGTGTATATGAATCTCTTTGTCCCGTATAAGTAGTGTCTTCAGATCCTAAGAGCGAATATAACTGGACCCAATTCTAGATCATGGGTGGTGTAATTCTTTTCGTGGATCTTTAACTGTCTAGAGGCATAAGCAATCAATTTACCCTTTTGCATCAGCACGCACCTCAGGACTTGGCATGACGCATCACAGTATACCACGAAGTCTTCTAGCCTATTAAAGAGTGCTAGAACAGGTGCATTACACAACCTATCCTTCAAGGTTTGAAATGCCATCTCTTGTTCATCTCCTTAAATATACTTCTTGTTCTTCTAAGTCAAGACGGTAAGTGATTTGGCAATCTTAGAGAAATTAGCGATGAATCGCCGGTAATATCCTGCTAAACCTAAGAATGAGTGACCTATGTTGGCGACTTAGGGGCTTCTAATTTTTAACAGCTTCTATCTTACTGGGGTCTACATGAATGCCATTACTGTTAACCACATGCCCAAGGAACTGCACCTCTCGCAACCAGAATTCACACTTTGAAAACTTTGCGTACAATTTCTCCTTCTTGAGCAGGTCTAAGATTAACCCTAGATGCATTTCATGCTCTTCCTTTATCTTTGAGTAAATAAAAATGTCATCGATAAACACTATAACAAATTTGTATAGGTAGGGTCTGCATACTCGGTTCATCAAGTCCATGAATACCGTTGGTGTATTTGTCAGACCAAAGGGCATTACTGTGAACTCGAAATGCCTATATCGAGTTCTAAATGCGGTCTTTGGAATGCCATCCTCATGCACTCTCAGCTGATGGTATCCGGACCGAAGGTCTATCTTGGAGAAGTATCGTGATCCTTGCAGTTGGTCGAATAAGTCGTCGATTCTAGGAAGGGGATAATGGTTCTTGATGGCCAGTTTCTTCAACTCTCTATAGTCGATACACATCATGAAAGAACCATCCTTTTTCTTGATGAATAATACTGGTGCTTCCCATGGCGATGAACTTGGCCGAATAAAACCCATGTCCTGGAGTTCCCTGATTTGGTTCGACAACTACTCCATTTCAGTAGGTGCCAAGCGGTAGGGAGACTTCGCGACCGGTATTCCTCCAGGGATTAAATCAATATAAAACTAGACTTCTCAAGAAGGAGGTAATCCTGATAGGTCCTCAGGGAATACCTCGGAGAAGTTTCGAACGATGGCGAAGTCTTCCAGTTTCGGCTCTTTTGCTTTCGCACTCATAAGACACTTTACCTTCTCTTCTGGCCGTTCTTCATATACCCTAAGCATCTCTCCATGTGGTAGTGGAATTCGAACTACCCTCTCATGGCAGACAATTTCGGCCCTATGTCTGGACAACCAGTTCATCCCTATAATAGCATCGAAGCTTCCGTGTCTGAACGGTATTAGGTCGATGTCAAAGGTATGTCCTTCTATTTTTAGCTTACAACCACGTATAACCTTATTTATCACTACTAGTTGTTCGCTAGCTATTTCAATTTCATAACTAAAACCTGGGCTACTGGGCTTTATGTCTAACAGAGGCATGAAGGTAGTGGAAAGAAAGCTATAGTCAACACCAGAATCAAATAGCATCATAGCATAGTGGTTGTTTAAAGAGAACGTACCCGTCACAATGTTTAGGTCTTGGCGAGCTTCCTTTGCTCCCATCACGAATGCTCTTCCACATGCCGGATTGCCATTGTTCGCATGAACCTGGCCTCCCTCAATAGCCAAAGCTTGATTTAGACGATTTCCTCCTTGTCCCGGTGCTCAGTTTAACCTAGGGCATGCTGCCTTATAGTGATCAGTACCACCACACTCATAACATGCCCCACGAGTTGTTGTCGAGTTTTTGGAATTCAGTGGATTCACCATCTTGGGCCCCGCCCCGTGATCCTTGGCAAAGTGCCCTAAGTGGTTGCAGTTCATGCATGCACGACAAGGTGTCTCGGGGTTATGGTGGAAATTGCAGTTTGTACATTTGGGTGCCGAACCCATGTACTCTTTCCTAACAGGGTTGGTAATTGTGGCAAATACTTTTCCAGTTCTAGCTCTTTTATTGTCACCCTTGACATTTCCTTCCTTACTCGACTCACCGTCGTCTCCTCTCCTCTCATCAGTCCTCTTCAACGATCCATTCCTAACTGCCTCATCGGTTAACACCCTAGGTTTTAGTTTAGCATTCTGAATCGTAGGGGCTCAGTTGCTGCTACCATCCAACTGATTTGTGGAGCAAGGCCGTAGATGTACCTTTCAATCCTTTTAGTCTTAGGGGTAACCAAGTGATGGACTAACCTAGCAAGCTCATGAAATCGGTCGGTGTATGCTGAATAACTAGCACCAACCATAGAGTGACTCCAGAACTCTGTTTCCAACCTTTGCATTTCGTTGCTTGGACAATACTCTCCTTTCATCAATGCCTTAAAAATTTCCCAGGTCATACCTACAGCGGCTTCATGACCTATAGCCCTGACCTCGAAGTTCCACCATGTCAGTGCTCTATCGGTTAACGAACCAGTAGAGTACTTGACTTTTTGGTTGTCTCCACAACCACTGATATCTTGTACTGCCTCCATTTTCTCACCCCAGCAGATGTAAGCTACCACACCACCTTTACCATCAAACTCCTTCGGCTTACATGCCAAAACCTTTTTATCCATTCATACCGTTTCCTATGCTGACGTTCCTATCATCTTCCTGAATGTTGTCTTCAGTGGCCTTGTCGTTTTAGCTTCCGTTAATCCATTGATTGCTGATGTGATCACCTACTTGAGCGAAGATAGTATGAAGTAGGCCCTGTAACTGCTGAGCGATGATGGTGGAAAAGTCAGGGACTTCGCCGTCGCCTTCATTCGCTCCGTTACCTCGGCCACCTTGATCACCAGTTCGTCTACCAACTCTGCCAGTTTGCTCTCTAGTTCTTCCGCCTCCTTTACCAGTCTGTCCACCCGTCCTTCCACCTCATGTTGTAGTAGTGCGTCGACCAGTATTGTGTGTTGTCATTATCGGAGCCATTATCTACACGAGGGAGGATACATGTAACATTAGGTAGGAGGGGAAATTTCATATATAGACGATCCTAATGTACTATTGTTCAAATCGCGGCCTAAGGTGTCAATATCGATTTGAGTGAGCAGGATTACCAAGCCCGTGTGGGTCATGATGCATCTATAATTACGTTAGCCACCGTATTTATATATGCATCCTTTCCTAGTTATACTCAGTATCTGGCTCACACAACCCACTAATTGACTTATGTAAGACGATAGACGATAATTACGCACAAAAGTAAGTATAAGTGGAAACCACACATGTAGATCTTATTATGCAAGCTATATGAAAGATCCTAGGTTATAGTCTAGGCCAAACCACCTAGTTCTCTATAACAAGTTGAATAATCTTTATGACTTGTTCGTTCGACAACGAGAAAAGTCGCCTGAACAACACTATTTTCCAAGAACGTCAAAGATGAGTCATACATCTTCTAATAATGAATTTTCCAAAGAGTCTTTTCGTAAACAAACAACTTTGTTAGAAAAACGAATGGATGAATCCATTCCTTGGGATCAAAAGTGTAAAAGCTCTAAAGAACTTTTCAAGATTAAAAAGAGTGTTGACACGATTTTTAATGGAGTGGAACGTTGCAAAAAAACAATCGCTAAAATAACATATTTTGGTAACATAGATCCTTTCATTCAAAACAAAATCGAAGGAAATTTTTGCCCCCAAATTAGAAGAATCAATGCGGACTTAGAAAATTTTCACTTGTGTTTGAACGAGGAAATGGTTGCTGATTTGAGATACTTTAATTCTCTTGAACATGAAGTAGACACTCTCAAATCTCAACTGGAAACTCAAAAAACACAGTTTTTGAATGAAATCGACCGACTTTCAAGGGAATATTACTATGCTGATCACATGAATGCAATACTTGGTGTGTACACTGATCTGGATGAAGTTACTAATTTGCAATGTGATTACTTGGAAACTGTGGAAAAATGTGAACATCTTGAAAAAGAGCTTTCAAAAAGTAGAACAATGTCAAAGAGTTTTGAAGCACTTCAGAAACATGCGATTAATCTTGAACTTGATTTACAACAGTGCAAAGAAAAGATAAAAAATGACAAATCTTTCAAAGAAAACAGTCTACGAATTTCTGAAAGAACGTGAACGTATTTGAAATTCAAGACTTGAAAAGCTTCAATTAAAGACAAAGGAATTGCTAATAAGTGAGTTGAAGGAAACTCATAGAAAAGATGAAAGGAAAATTTATGGAAACTAAGTTTGAAAAATCATCGGTTATTCGACAACCGAATGCTTTTAAAAGTCAAAGACAATCCATTTTATGTAAACCAGCTATTTTTTCAGATTCTCTTGTAAGAAAGATTTCTCAAAGTCAAAGCAAGTTACAAACAAAATGTGTCCAGTGATTTTTCAATACCAGTCACCTTGCACAGATTTTGCTCAAAATATGTTGCCAATTATCAAGAACACAAATGTGATTGCACCAGGAATGTATAAAGTGCACACAAAGCCTAATCAAACTAGAACATCTCAGTTGCATCAAGACATTAGGAAACCTAACAAACGCGTGTCTTTCTCTACAGGAGTAATTCCCACTACTAGTGTTAGCAGACCACAGCCTAAGAGCAATCAACTGGAAGATAGAGTCATGTCTAACAATAGTAAAGGGAAGGAACAAAAAGTAGAAGACCACCATAGGAATTTTAAGTTTTTCTAATAATAAAAACCTTTGTAACTGCGTGTAATGACAGTTTGAATGCTAAGACCTTGAATGTTAACTGTTGTCTGGGTTACTTATGGAAAAATGATGTGCTGATGAATATCATGATTTGTGTGTTCTACATTATATCAATGGCGTGAATTCTAGGACTAGACAACCAATGGTTGTGCCTATTAGTACTAGAGAACCCAAGCAGAATGTGAATAATGTGTTGACAATCCAGTAAGAAGAACCGTTACAACTTACTCCTGTCAAGAATCTAGAAAACATAACTAGGAAGTTATATGAGCAAGTTAGTAAGACATGCAGTTGGTGGTATCCTAAGTATACTCCACCCAGATATAATTGGAAACCTAAGTCTCAAAAAGGAAATGTTAACCCAAACATTAGTATGCCTCTAGGAAATGCATCTAGAAGCTATATTTGAAAACATTAAGGACTCTAGTGTTCCACTGTGTCCAATACTTTATTGTCTTCTAATTCTTTTGCAGCTCGTAGAGATCATTCTATTCATCGTCGACTCTGGGTGCTCAAAGCACATGACCGGAAATCTCAAACTTCTAACTAATTTTGTGGAGAAATTTCTAGGAACGGTGAAGTTTGGAAATGATCAAATTGCACCAATTCTTGGCTATGGAGATCTGGTTCAAGGAACTATTACCATCAAACGGGTTTATTACGTCCAATTTATTCTCGGTTGGTCAATTCTGTAATGCAGATTTGGAAGTTGCTTTTTGGAAGTCTACATGTTATATCCGTGATTTGAAGGGAAATGATCTTCTCACAGTTTCGTGCACAGATTTTGTTTTCCTTACTCTGACATGCTCAACAACTCCCAATCCAATTTGCTTAATGGCTAAAGCAACATCGTCTCAAGCATGGTTATGGCATCGTCGTCTATCTCACTTAAACTTCGACACCATCAACTTGCTTTCAAAGAATAATATTGTGAATGGGCTTCCAAAATTAAAATTCGCAAGATATCTGTGGATTCTTCTTATGAGCGGGGAAAGCAAAAAGACATCTTTTCCACTGGACTACCGAGCTCAAAAGGATGGGTTACAATTCTACACATGGACTTATGTGGTCCAATGCGGGTAGAAAGTATTAATGGAAAGAAATATGTTCTTGTAATTGTTAATGACTACTCCCGATATACATGGACTCACTTCTTGAGGTCCAAAGATGAAACACCTGGAGTTCTCATTGATTTCCTCACACTTTTCTAAAGAGGACTTCATGCTCAAGTTACAACAGTTCGAACTAACAAACGGCATGAATTATTAATAAAAATCTTCATGCATTACTTTGAAAAAGAGGAATATGACATGATACGTCAACCTGTTCGAACACACTGAAACAAAACGCGTGGTCGAAGACGGAACCTTAATCGTGTTGAGGTGCTCGGAACAATGCTAGAGCCACTAAAGCTTCCTTTGTTCCTTTTGGGTGAAGCAATTTGCAACAGGCTGTTTTACTCAAAAACCGTTCAATGTTAAATTCCTTGACATGTGAAAACACCTTACCATATCTCAATGCCCGGAACCGTCATCAAGTCTTTCACTCTTTGGTTTTCTTTGCTACATCGTCAAAGATGGTGAAAATCTTGATAAAATGAAGGAAAAAGGTGATGCATGTATTTTTGTTGGGTATTCTACTCAGTCAAAGGCTTACAGGGTATTTAACAAGAGAACAAGAATAATAGTTGAAACAATTCATGTTAACTTTGACGAATTGCCTCAAATGGGTCAGATACGGCTAGTTCTAACCCGGTCCACATTGTTCGACTCGGAACTTGAACAAGATAGTTTAAGTTCTAGTCCACAAAGTCCAGAAAATCTTCCTCAAGTTGCTGAGACGGTAACAACATCAAATGAGATGGAATTGCTTTATAGTCCGATGTTCAATGAATTACTCAATGGAACTTCTCACTTTGTGTCAAGTTTAGTTTATACATGCTGTTGACTAATCCCGATAAACGTCAACAACATAACATAACTCATACTTCTACAACAACCGATGTTTCAGATCCACCTCCATTGAACATTCATTCAACACATCAAACTCTAACTCAAGTACCAACTGTCACTGCACCTGAGAACATTATTGAAGCAGAAACCAATATCGAAAATGCACAATGTGACAAAGATGAATTTATCAACATCTTTAGTACACCGGTACAAGAACAAGGGGAGACATCGTCTCGTCATGTTGTTCGTTCAAACATGCATACTTTCTATCAAACACCATCCCTTCGCACAACGTTGGACTAAAGATCATCCATTACGAACAAGTCATTGAATCCTTTCATAATCAATTAGAACATAAGATCAGGCAATAAACAGTGTCGAGATGTGTATGTTCGCACTCACTGTGAGTCAAACAGAACCAAAGAACATCAAAGAAGCCATGGCTGATTCTGCATGGATTGAATCAATGCAGGAAGAACTTCATCAGTTTGATCGATTAGATGTATGGGAATTAGTCGACAGACCACTTTGCAAAAATGTCATTAACTTAAAGTGGCTCTGGAAAAACAAACGTGATGAGGCAAAATATCTATCATCACAACAAATCGCGTCTTGTAGCTAAGGGATATGCTCAAAAGGAAGGAATTGATTTAGAAGAGTCATTTGCACCAATTGCTCGGTTGGAAGCTGTATGGTGTTCATTGCGTATGTTGCACACAAATCATTTACAGTGTACCAAATGGACGTTAAAACAGCATTTCTTTATGGACTTAAAGGAAGAAGTGTCGTAAACCAACCGATAGATTTGTTGAAAATAAAAAACCCATTATCATCCTGACAAAGTTTACCGTCTCAAGAAAGCATTATATGGTCTCAAACAAGCACCAAGAGCGTGGTATGATGAACTCTCCAACTTCCTGGTATCTAAAGGATTCTCAAAAGGTTCTATTGATCCAACTCTGTTCATAACTAAACATGGGGAAGACATATTGCTTGTGCAAATTTACGTTAGTGGACATAAGTTTTGGTTCTACGAACCCAAAACTTTCAAAACAATTTGGAAATCTAATGCACAGCAAGTTTGATATGTCTATGATGGGGGTGTTGAAATTCTTTTTAGGAATTCAGATCCACCAATCCCCTCGTGGTATCTTTATAAACCAAGCTAAGTATGCTCAAGAGATACTTAAAAAGCATGGTATGAACTTATGTGATAGCATTGGTACTCCAATGGCAACAAAACACCTTGATGCTGACTTGAGTGGTACTCCGGTCGACCAAACAAAATATCGTAGTATGGTCGGAGCACTCATGTACTTAACAACAAGTAGACCAAATATTGTACATGCAACATGTATTGTGGTCTCGTATCAAAGCGAAACCGGACTGAGAAACAATCTCACTGTGGTTAAATGATCTACACCCCCCCCCACCCCCCCCCCCCCCCCCCCCCCCTCCTGCGCCTCGGTAACATAAATGAGCTTCATTAATATGGGTCAAGGTGAAAGTTAGGGTTTTTTTCTCTATAGATAAACTCATTTTCCTCCTATGGGCCTGTGAGGATTAGATAGTGATAATCAGATGCAAAACAAAAGACCAACAATAATTAAAAAATCAGAACAGGGGCATTAGCACAAGATCAGAACATGAACAGAAGTAGGAGCAAATAAGCTGGTGTTTGTATTTATCAAAATCAAAAGGTTCTGGTGTACATAAGCTACATCTACTCTAATGTTATATATAAGAACAGACCGACATATATAGGACCGACACATTGGTTTCCTACCTTTTAAGATACATAAGCAAAATGACCAAAATACCCTTAGTACCAAAATTACCAAAATAGCCTTAGGAGGTCAAAGTCAAATATCTAACAATCTCCACCTTGACTTTAGTTCCTAAGTGACTCCATACTTCCAATTATCGATATTGAGCAAATCCAAACAGTGACGAAACTTGCTCAAAGGAACCGGTTTAGTAAACACATCTGCAGGACTGTCTTCGGTGCCAATCTTTTTCACTTTGGTTCTTCTTTCAGTACGAATAAAGTGATAACGAACATCTATGTGTTTAGTCCAGTCATGGTATACTTGGTCTTTAGCCAAACAAATAGCACTCATGCTATCACAAAACACAATCGCTTGATCTTGAGGGAAACCAAAATCTTCAATTAAACCTTTCAACCAAATTCCTTCCTTAGTTGCTTCTGTTAAAGGAATATATTCGGCTTTGGTAGTAGATAAAGCAACTGATGGTTGTAATGTAGCTTTCCAACTTACAACCAAATTTCCAATAGTGAAAACATAACCAGTCAAGGATCTTCTAGCATCAAGATCCGCAACATAATCCAAATCTGAGTATCCGACAACCAAATATTCACGTTCACCACTGTAAATGAGGCCAATATCAGATGTCCCTTTCAAATAACAAAAAATGAGTTTCACCGCATTCCAATGCTCTTTTTCAGGTTGCGTATGAAAGTGATAAGCTTTCGTATAAAACCTCTGGGTTTTATACTTACAAAATAAGTTTGAGATTTTGGAAATTTTAGTCTCTATCCTTTCTTTCGTATGCATTGCCAGTCTGAAATAAGTTTCAAAAACTCCCCCTTGGAGTGAAATCTTATTTTCAAGTAACTCATTGAGTTATTTTAGCAGTTATAAATCTTATTTTATTAACAAAAAATTTATAACTCCCCCTTGAAACAATATCCTTCCTTGAATTTTTTCTTTTTGGAAAAACATTACTCAAAAGATTGTTATTTTTGCATTTATGTCCTACTTTTGATGATCTGATGATGATGTGATTTGTAAATCTTATAACTCCCCCTCAAATAAATTTCTAGTTAAAGAATTTAATCAAGAAATAGTTATTTTTGTTGTTTTGTTTTCAAATGTGATTAGATTTTTACGATGAAAACATTTTATGACCCCCCTCAAATAAATATCTAATTAAAGAACTTATTCAAGAGATTGTCATTTTTGCATTTTAAGCACAATTGTTTTTCAAAGATAATGATTTTGAAAGATGATTTCTGTTTGTGAGTAGAAATGATTACAAAACACATATTTTTTGGTGACAAATCATTTTAATAACAGAATAACTCCCTCTCAATTAGTAATGCAGTTATAGCAGATAAAATCACATTTTGTTAAGAAATATAGCATCATTAAACTGAAAAATTGGAGAAGATAAGTGTTTGCATCATTTAAATTATATTTTTGTGTTTTGTGTTTTTCAAATTTTGTCTTTCGTTTTAATATTTGAACAAAAAATCACAATATTTTGTGTGTTTTGTTTTTGGATTTTTCATTGCAATTTTTTAATTTGTATTTTGTTTTTGAATGTATTTACAAAAGTATTTAATGTATGACTTTTCATGTTCAAGAAGATAACTTTGTGATAACGCCTAAATTATACATGTTTTAGCGGTGTTATTTATATATATTTTATCATTTCTCGTGAAATTTCGATACTTAATAGCATGAATTATGTGCAGATTCACTTGAAGACATCCCAAAGCTCAATAGAAACAAAATTCAAGTTTTTACGCATGTTGGAAAGCAAAATAGAAGAAAAAGAAAGGACCAAGGCTGGAAAAGACCCAAGTATGCCGCACTTACCCTTTGTGCGCCGCACTTCCCATCAAATCCAATTAAATGAAGACTGCATTTAATCACCAAGTATGCCGTACAATATTTCTTGTGCGCCGCACTTCCTATCAGAACTATGAAGAAGAATTTAATGGAATTAAATACACCTCGCATTTACACTCTAAGTGCGCCGCACTTCGACCCAAAATCAGCCTATAAATAGTGGACGAATTTCATGGCAAATTCATTCAATCCTACACACAAATCATTCTTCATATCTCCAATTCACTCCTTCAATCATTCCATCATCAATTCTCTCATCCATAAACACCACAAACATTTGAAGATTGAAGATCAAACAACGAAGAACGAAGAAGAATATCATAATATTTAGTAGAATAAAGGTTGTACTACGATTCTATACTTGTTACAGGGAGAATTTTTTATCCATATTATTACCCGGATATAGTATGTTTCTTGTTTATCTACTTGCTTTTGTTATGAACTTCATAGCCATGAGAGGCTAAATCTCTCATGACCACTCGGTGAAAATAATATAATGAATAAGCGTTTGGTATAATTACGATCTTGTTAATCTTAAGCTTACGTTAAAATCCTATCGTGTCTAATCTTATAAACTTTGATTATCAACTTTGATTATATACTTACACCGGTATAGGTCGAAAGACCCATTGTGAACTATATAGTTTTAAAGATTTGTCTTTGATCTTTATCGTCTGTGACGAGAAATCCACTTACGTTATTTGGTAAACAAAATAGATTTGATATAATAGTAACTGGATTATTTGAGTGACACATTTGATCAAGTTAACTAAACATAAGTCTTAAGTTAAACAAGTGAATTTGTGAAAATATTTTCTGACGAGAAAATACTTTTATAAATTCAAGTCCTAAGTTTAAGATCGTAACTATTACCACTACTTATGAATTATATGAAATTATCTGAGTAGTCATATTTCTCATTATTGAATTTAGTTCAGTTTATTTTAAGTCTGTTAAAGTTTATTTTTTAGCTGATTATTCGACACTACGCAAATCCCTGTGGACGACATGGTCTTACCTAAAAAAGATTATACTACATATGGGGGTTATACTTTAATCCGTGTGTTTTCTTATAATAAATTGGTATTTTCAGTCTTATAAATTTAAAGCTTTTTGAAACACATCACTTTGCGAGACGTTCCAACTGAGTTGGAGTCATACATCGCATACCAATCCTGTAAACCAAATACTCAAACCTTTCTCTTGGAAGGGCTTTTTGTAAATAGATCAGCAAGTTGGTATTCCGTCCCGACAAAGTAGAGTTCAATTGTACCTTTCTCAACATGCTCCTTGATAAAATGATAACGGATGTTGATGTGCTTTGTACGAGAATGTTGTACCGGATTACATGATATGGCAATTGCACTCTTAGAATCACAGTATATTCGAATCTTGTTGTAACGATATCCATAATCAAGCAGTTGCGTTCGCATCCAAATGACTTGTGCGCAACATGCTAATAAAGATACGTACTCGGCTTTCACGGTTGACATAGTTGTACAATCCTCCTTTTTAGACGACCAACTGACTAGCTTGTCTCCCAGAAATTGGATTTCTCCAGATGTGCTTTTATAATCATCAATACACCCTACTAAATCGGCATCTGAATATGCAATCAGCTCAAATCCAAAATCCTTCGAGTACCACAAACCCATGTTGATGGATTGTTTGAGGTAAAAAAGATCCTTTTGACCTCTTTGAGGTATTTCTCAGTTGGGCGTGCCTGATATCGTGCACATACAAATGTTGCAAAGGCAATATCTGGTCGACTTGCAGTGAGATACATGAGTCCTGTCACACCCCGACTAAGACGAAAACTCGAGGCGTAACAGATGGATTGATCGTCATAACACATGGTGTCAAAATAGAGAACACTAAATGAATTTCAACAAAGTGCTATGACATCCTCCGACAACAAGTAGGGTACTTGTGCCAAGACAAGTCAAAACACATCACATAGTTGAATTATTACAAATCAACTCCTCAAGGTTAGAGTGATACATGTCTAAAAGATCCAGAACATAAATAATAAATAAAACTCATAGAATGCAGTCTCCATAGATAGAATCCCCAAAGGGATAAGCTTAAGTATGCTAATAGGCCTGCTAACTTGGTATCACTGAGTATTCGCTTCACCTAAAAATGATACTCGAAAAGGTCAACACAAAGTTGGTGAGCTCATAGGTTTAGAGTATAAACCCAGTTGTTGTGCCAAAATTTGAGTAGGACAATAGTGCAATATAAGAGCGGAGTGCAAGCAATATACATAGCAATCCAATAGCAATCATAGTAGTCATAGAATATCATAGCAATCAAGTCATACCGACCATTAAACAATGGTCCAAGCGCTTATAGTCCTCCGCACCTATTGCTTACCAGCTGGAGCTACATAGGTCAGTAAAATAGTTTTTAGTTCTTAGTTATGTACCCCATAGCATGCATGAACATATACAACAACATTCACATATGCAGTTGTAGGCACATAGCTTTGTCCAAAAGCATAGATATAGTTTTAGCACATAAGTAAAACAGTTTGAAATAGATTTTGAGTATCATTTTACCCCAAGGAAAATAGTCTGAAAATGGGGCTACGAGAACTCACCTTCAACAAGGATGAATAGTAGCTGAGAATAAGTGGTCAAACAACAACGTACAACGGCTTTCAGGCACGACCTAGCAATTTTTCTGATTCAGAAATATGTTTGAAATGGGTATTTGAAGTTGATGCATAAGAGTTTTGAAAACGTTTTGTATTACTGTTTTTAGTATTATTGGTTGTGTGATGGTTGATGAATTTAGACTCGAATAGAATACGTCGAAGTATTTATATTAGATATTATATACTTATACTATTTGAAGGAAATAAGTATATAGAGTAAATAAGAAGTATGTAAATAAAAAATAATTAATTAGAATATATATTCTGGTAATTTACTCGGTAAATTCCAAGTTATCTAGAATAGATGTGTTAGCTATAAGAAATGACACGTTTTAAATACACTAAATAGTTAATAGAAGTTTTATAATTTATAAAATTATAAAATATATTTTTCGTCTTTTAGTCAATTATTAAAATAATAATATTTATTATTTCGTCTTTTTGTCGAATTTTTAAGAAAGTAAATTTTAGTAAAATATTTCTAAGTATAATATTTTTATAAAATTTCGGAATGACCCATTCATTTATAAATTGTTTTTCCAAGGTCTTAAACTTTATTTTTCAAACACTTTCCCCCAAATAATCGATTTCCGACAAAATACCAAAATCTACGTTTTCGTGACGTTTTATCAAAACACATTTCTCCAAACGATTATATTAACTTAACTACTATAAAATATAGAGCAATTATAAATCGTATTTAAAAATCCGTGTTTAGACGTTTCAAGCTAATTAGTTATTCGCTTTATTGGGCCTAAGGACCAAATTAGTCCAAAACCATACACTTAGTTCTTAGTCCATAATAAGCCCATATCCAAATTAACAAAGGTCGATATATTTATATACCAAAATATCAATTTTAAATAAGCACATAATAAGTAAAAATAAATAAATCGTTTCTAAATCCATTTTAAACGTTCAAGATAATTAGTTTTTCGCTTATTGGGCCTTAAGGCCAAATATTAGTCCAAAACCATACATTTTAGTTCTTAGTCCATAATTAGCCCAATATTCAAATAACGAATGGCCCGATGATATTAATAAGCCAAAATATCAAAATAGGCACGAATAAGTAGAAAATAAGCCGAACGTAAAGCCCCAAAAATAAGCCAAAGCTTATTGGGCCTTGGTTTGGGCCACGACATGTATAAGCCCAAACAAATACTTCCAAAAGTATATTAAGTCCAATATTAAACCAATAAGTTATAAAATAAGTAAATAAGCACTTTTGTATTAAAATACGCCAAACCAAAAAAGTCACGAAAATAAGCCGAACCACAAAAAGGTGCAAATAAGCTGAACCACAAAAAGGTGCAAATAAGCCGTGGCTTATTTCCCCTTTTTGGCCCGTGGGTTTTATAAGCCCAAAACCAAATAGTATAGCTTAAAAATAAGCTATTAAGCCACAAAGTACTTTTAGTTCTTGAAATAAGCTACAAAAATAAGCTATAAATATAGGACAAAAGTAGTAAATATCCAAAACCACCTTTCTTTTGTTCCTTATTATTTCCGAGACCAAATAAGCCCACGAAAGGCTATAATAAGCTTTTCGAAAGCTTATTTATAAGCTAAATAAGAAATAAGCTATTAAGTACAAAAATATTATTCTACCATCACAACCAAAATATTAAAGTGTTACTTTCTATGTTCTCCCTTTTCTTCCTTTTCGAACCAAACGCAACCTTATAGATATTTTTGTAAGTTTTAGTTTTTTTGATTTTTAGAAAACGCATCGTACAACTATCATTTATGCATCATTAGACTACTAAAAATACAAAAATTGTTGAAAGATAATGACTTACAAAAGAGGGTTTCGAAGAGGATTAAAGCTTAGACAAACAACCGTAATGTTGTTTCTATATACCCAAACACCAATAGAATCAACCCGGATGTGTTTAAACCTTCATGTTCTTGAACAAAAATAGAAAAATGGAATGTTTGTGTGTGTTTGTTGGTTCGAACGAGCAAAGGAGAGAGAAAGAGAGGAAGAGATTTTTCTTGTGTGTGTTTTGGTGTATGTGTGTGTATTTTTGAAATAAAGGAAGATATGGTGGATCCATGCATGGACAACCTAGCTAAAAATATGCCTTGTTGTGTCCCTTGTGGTCCAAACGACTAAGGGTCCTAGGAAAGGAATCCTAGTTGATTTTGTCTTTGGTCAGGATGTCTATCGTTCTTTGTTCGTGATTAAAACGTGACCCGAAAGTTCTTGGGTTTTTAGTAAATGTAAAAATACATTTAGTTAGTCTTAGAATATTAAAGAAGTAAATCTTATAGTTAAGTTGTTTTAGAATTAGTATGGATAATAAACGGCCGTGTCGGAACGTGTTGTTTGTCGTTTTAAGCTGATTACAGGACCCTACTCCCGGTAAGTTATCAAACATAGATATAATCATCTAAAAAGAGATAATTCAAGAAATAAATGAACTACTGATTAAATAGATTATGAACTGACTACCGTTAACACGGAAACTGTTCTGACTGAAACAATAAAAGTCAATAAAACAGGGGTCTATTTAGAATATAATAAGACTGGAAAATCTACAAAGGTTACAGTCTACCCCCCTTAAAATAATTTCGCCCCGAAATTCAACTAGTGCTAGAGCTAAAAAGATATGGGTATTTGAGTTTCATTTGATCCTCACGTTCCCAAGTAAATTCAGGATCTCATTTCAAATTCCATCGAACCTTAACGATAGGAATTCTACTCAGCTTCAACTTCTTGATTTCACGCTTTAGAATCTCTACTGGCTCTTCCACGAAGTTTAACTTAGCATCAACTTGGGTTTCCTCTAAAGGTACATGAAGGGTTAGGTCAGCCAAGTATTTCTTGAGGTTCGACATGTGATACATGTCGTGAACACTGCTTAGCTCTTGAGGTAATCTTAATTGATAGGCTACTGGATTGATCCTTTCTTTGATCTCAAACAAGGTTGTTTTGTAACCCAAACACTATTAAGAGTGTTTGTTTTATATTGAAGCTGAAAGTTTAGTAAATTGTCTTGTTATTCATATTGTTTATTACTGTTCCATGAGTATACTTCTTATGGTATATACAAGATTCCGATATTTATATCATACACTCAAAGTTTTAATTCTTATTACCTTCGGAATTATCCAAGGATACTAAACCTAAATCAAGCTAAGGAGTTACAAGATCTATTCTAATGATCAAACAAGTGGTATCATAGCTTGTTGTAAAGCTTTGAATAAGAAGAAACAAAAACAATATATACTAGATCAATTTCTTAGTGTTAAGATGGAAGCAGGAACTACTACTACCACTCTGACTACAAGACTCCCTATCCTCAACCCAGGGGACTATGATCTCTAGTTAATGAGGATAGAACAATACTTTCTTATGACTGATTACTCTCTATGGGAAGTAATTAAGAATGGTAACAAAGTGCCGAAGAAAACTGTTAGAGATGTTGAGTAGGTTTATGAACCTACTTTTGCAGAAGAAAAGCTAGACAGGAAGAATGAGATAAAAGCTAGAGGAACTCTGTTGATGGCACTCCCAAATAAGGATCAACTGAAGTTCCATTCATATAAAGATGCAAAATTGCTTATGGAAGCCATTGAGAAGAGGTATGGAGGAAACAAAGAATCCAAGAAAGTTCAGAGGACACTACTCAAGCAATAATATGAGAACTTTGCAGGATCAAGTTCAGAAACAATGGATCAAACTTTTGATAAGCTGCAAAAACTTATTAGTCAGTTGGAGATTCAAGGCAAAGTTATTTCACAAGAGGACATGAACTTAAAACTGTTGAGAAGTCTTCTATCTGAATGGAAGACTCATGCTTTGATCTGGAGGAACAAAGAAGAGATAGAGACCATCAGTTTGGATAACTTGTACAACAACTTGAAGATATATGAACCTGAACTTGCAGGATCATCAAGTACAAGCCAAAATCCACAAAATATGGCTTTTGTGTCCTCCAACAGCACTAACAGCAATTGCAGCACAAATGAAGCAGATACCACTGCTTATAGAGTTAGTGCTGCTCATACTCAAAGTAATCCTACATCTGGAGATAACCTTAGTGATGCTGTGATCTATGCTTTCCTAATAAGGTCAGGCCACAATTCTCCTCAAATAGCACTGTGAGGATCTAGAACAAATTGATGCCTGAGACCTAGAAGAAATTGATTACAATGGGAAATGTGGCCATGCTGACAATTAGAGCTAGGGATATTCAACTAGAGGACAGGAAGAAGTTGGATGTAAATGGTAAATAGTTGATTTTTAATAGGACTAAAGTGAGAGCTACAAAAGTCATAAAAATGGAGTCACTTTACAAGAGTAATGTAGAGCTCCAAGAACTTAGGAAAGACAAAATGAAAATAGAAAGTATATAGAACTGTGCCAGTGGAAACTCCCACCAAAAATGCCTTGGTTGCTCAAGATAGAATTGGAGGGTATGACTGGAGCTACCAAGCTGAAGAAGAGCATCTTACAAACTTTGCATTAATGGCACATACATGTTAATATTTAGTTTAAACAGCTAAAACCAAACCTCTCTCCAATTATATGATTTACTTGCTTTCTATAAAATATAAAAATACGAAAATAATCTTCTCTCAACCCTTAGAATTATGTTACACCGTGATCAAGCCTTCCCAACCTATGCCTCGAGTGAATGATAAACAACTGATAGGATCTTTGTAAGCTCAGATTGTTTAGATCTTATATCTAGGATTAACAATAACAATGATAACAATATGCACAACGGAATTAAATAAAGAACATCAATGTTATTTGAACAAGGTTTTATTACCAAATGTTTCCACCAAGCCTCAAATCTATATGATCAGTATAGATCGGTTACCACCTGTTATAGGGATTAAGGAAACCTTAATCACCTTGAGGCTACACCACACAAACTAGACGTCTACATTGATCTAGTGTACACACACACGTTTTTCTGGACACTAAAACTATGTGTCTATGATCTTGTTAGCCTTAATTATATTAAGTCAAACAAGAATGTTATCGGTCTTATAAAGTCAAATTGGGTCTTGTAAAGTAATAGGCTAGTCGGGTTCAACGGGCTTGGATTGTAATCTAATATTGTCTGTGTTTCGGGCTCAAAGCCCAAGATATGCCAAGCCCGACCCAAGTAGAAAAGCCTATACGCCTACATGTTGGCTAGGGGTATAAAAGAAACCCTCTCCTCACAAGGAGAGGGTGTTGGTTGCATTTGTCTCACTTGTAACTCACCACTTTCTCTCTCTAATCTAACATTCCAAGTTCTTTTCATCTCTCTTTTCTCTTTTCTTATTTCTAGCTTATCTAGGGCTTATTTGGGTTTGCTTATTGTTGTGTTTGGATTATATTATAGGATAACATGTGGTATCACTCGGCAAGGGGTGTTTAGTGTTCGATTCTTATGGTTTAATAAGCTATATAGTGGCTTATTTTGTTAATAAGCTCACGTCTCATTTTCTTGTGGGATTATAGGTTTGTTTTGCTTATCTCCTTTTTGCTATACTAGTTAAAAAGTTTCTTGTCTAGTCATTCCATGTCTTAAATAAGCTCACCGATCTTTTTTTTATAAGCTTATTACATTCGGCTTATTTTTCTTATTTTTCTTCTCGACGTGGTGTGTTGGGTTTGATTTAGAAGATACATAAGAGTCACGTCCTTTCTCCTTTGTTTGATCTTCAATCTAGTTTCTTAGTTTTCTCATAATTTTTGTGCTTAATTTCAAGCTTATACCGAGCTTATTTCAAGCTTATTTCGGGGCTTATTTGTAAATTCTCTCATTTCTTTATGGTCCCAAACCGGTTAAGTCAAGGGAACAAAGATCCACATTTTTTGCTTCACAACACAAGGACTACTTGTTTTCTAGTAAAAAGTGGTCCTTCACTCGAAAAGGACATCAAGCGGAATATGCACGTTTGAGTCGTCAAGCGGAATATGTTATAGGTTAAGCGGAATATGTACGTCATTTATTAAGCAAAATATGCAGGTTTAAAGTTAAAGCGAAATATTACAGTTTACCAAGAAAGACACTCTGCCAAATTTTTGACAACTCAAGCGAAATATGTTAAACTGAAGCGAAACATGAAAGAATGATTGCAAGCGAAATATGTTTAAGTCGAAGCGAAACATGTTAAACTGTCAAGCGAAATATGTTAATTGACAAGCGAAATATGACAGTTTATTTTCAAGCGAAACAAGTTTTGAATATTCAAGTGAAACATGCAATTTTTAGCCAAGCAAAATATGCAATCCTTCAAGCGAAATATGTCAATTTTAATTTCAAGCGAAACAAGTTTTGAATATTCAAGTGAAACATGCAATTTTTAGCCAAGCGAAATATGCAATCCTTCAAGCGAAATATGTCAATTTTAATTTCACGGTTTTTCTATTGATTTTGTAAAATACCGACAAGTAATCTTTTTCCTTCTCGGTTTTAATCATAGAGTTGTAAAATCCCGTGGAAGTTAATTGCATTCTCTCTCACCACAATACAATCAACACTTCATAACACTTAAGATTCGATATCCAGTCACAACTTCATTAAAATGTCAAATTCAAATACCAATTTGCAAACTCAATCATCGAATGCTCTTCATAATGCTATCATGGAAGCGGGTAGCAAAGATCGTCCACCAATGTTAGCATCGGGTAATTACGTTCAGTGGAAATCCAGAATCAAGAGATACATTGACACCAAACCTAACAGTGAACTCATCCACTATTGTCTCCAAAATCCACCATACACGTATTAATGGACTGAGAAGATAGTTCCAGTTGCTGAAGGTAGTTCTGAAACAACTACAGAAAGGTATATGGAGAACTATAAGAATGTTTTACAAGACATACGCGATCAACTGAAAGCCGAAGCTAAAGCCGTTCAGATCATTCTCACGGGGATAGATAACGATATCTACTCCACAGTTGATGCTTGTCCGAATGCATGTGAAATATGGAAAGCCAGTGAAAGGTTGAAACAAGGTGAATCAATCAATGTTCAAGATCTTGAAACCAATTTATATTAGGAGTTTGGAAAATTCACATCACGGGATGGTGAATCACTTGAATCGTATTACTCACGGTTCTACAAGATGATGAATGAGCTTGTCAGAAATCAGTGTCATGTTACAAATCATCAAGTGAATGTCTAGTTCTTACTTCAACTACAACCAGAATGGCAAAGGTTTGTGACACTTGTTAAGCAAAGTCAAGAGCTGAAGACTGTCTCTGATTCGTGGATTAGTACACACTTATATAGCAACCCTAATACAGATCCTGACCGAATGCCCTTGACAAAGGCAAAAGGTCAAATTCC